>JBAMCM010000616.1:0-138091 GCA_037075145.1 Scaptodrosophila latifasciaeformis | reverse complement strand
TTTCATTACGAGGTCTTTTGCACATGGCATAGTGGGCCATAAAGCCATTAATAGCAAATTTTCCATTGCGGAGCGGTTGATGAGCTGGCGAAGAGGTTGATGCTAGATCTGATGAGCTGGCGAAGCGGTTGATGCAGGAGCTGGCGAAGGAGCTGGTGAAACAGGCGATACTGGTACTGGTGGGTCCGAAGTTGAGTGCGTACAGGCGATGAGCTGGCGAAACGGATCTGATAATCTGGCGGAGCGGTTGATGCAGGAGCTGGCGAAGGGGCTGGTGAAACAGGCGATACTGGTACTGGTGGGTCCGAAGTTGAGCGGCGATGAGCAGGCGATGCTTAGAATGTCTAAAGTAAGACTGTGCTCTCACTTTCTTTTGTTGCTCTATGCTCGAAGCCCAATACGGTTAGTAGGTAAAAAATTACTTCCTAAAAGGACACAATGCTTGTGACCTTAGCACTCATAAAATAGAAAATTTATGGCCATAGATTTGAACTGTCCAAATGAAATAGGACAAAAAACATTGGGTGAGCACACTTGAGTACTGCAGGTAGAGAGTTAGCCGTAGCTGCAGCTCACAAGTAGTTAGTATATGGGTCCCCGAAACCTCTTGCATGTGAAAATTAAAAAAATCGAGTGCTAAACGCCGCTAACCCCCCCCCCCCCCCCCCCCCCCCCCCACGAGCACCCCAAATATGTTATCCGCCGCGAACAGCGTTTTTTTTTTTTGTTTTTTTTTTTTTTTTTTAATGGCCTTCTGGAAATGAGTTTTTTTTTTTTTTAATTAAATGCATTAGGGTAGTAGAATACATATGAGTGACGAATATAGCTTACTCACCTGCACACCCAAAATCCTTTTCCTATCTTTTCAACTATTACGTTAAAATGTTTAGAGATATGAGCAATAGATGGCACATAGCCCTTCAATAATATCAATAGAGCATTTCATGCAATATCGATCTCACACTTCACAACGCCATCTGTTTTTCTTTCTAAAATATAATTTTCATTGCATACTTTTGTTATCCTCTGAAACGCCATCTATCCTTATTATCCTCTGAAACGCCATCTATTCTTGTGATCCTCTGAAACGCCATCTATCCTTGCCCACATGTATTTATCGATCATACCAACATTGCCTAACCATAATATTTGTATGGATACAGTTAAGTATACAACCTTCTTTGCTCATATGCACTTGCTTGTTATCCTCTGAAACGCCATCTATCCTTATTATCCTCTGAAACGCCATCTGATTTTTGAAAAAAAAACTCATTTCCAGAAGGCCATTTAAACAAAAAAAAAAAAAAATGCTCGGCGCGGTAGCGCGCTCCTCGCTGTCACCGCCGCTGTTCGCGGCGGATAACATAATTGGGTTGCTGGTGGGGGGTTAGCGGCGTTTAGCACTCGATTTTTTTAATTTTCACATGCAAGAGGTTTCGGGGACCCATATACTAACTTCTATTGCATAAGAGTGTTTTGCAAAATTCAAATGTTTTAATATAATTCTCGTCGATGGTAGTTTCAGACTTTCCTTTTAGTTGTTGAGTTAGTGGTTTAGTGATTTTGGCGAAATCTCTGACAAATCTTCTGTAGTAGCCCAATAACCCTAAGAATGATTTAATTTCTTTTCTGGTCTTGGGTATAGGGAAAGCTTTAATAGTCTCGATTTTCTTTGGATTTGGCTTGACGCCCTTTTCGGTCACTTTATGACCAAGATATTCTATTTCTTTTTTTAGAAATTCTGACTTATCAGGTTGGAGTTTTAGATTAGCCTGAGTGAGCCTTTTGAAAATTGAACTCAGGTGGTTGAAGTGTTGCTCTAACGAGGTTGAGAAAACTATTACATCGTCGAGATAGATCATACAAAAGTTGCCATTGTATTCTGCTAATACATTATACCTCGGCTTATCCAATGCACCTGCATAGATGGAATGGCATTCGAATAAATTTAAAATGCCCGCCCACTGTGGAAAAAGCTGTCTTTGACCTATCTTTAGGGTCTACTTCAATTTGGTGATAGCCACTTGCTAGGTCTAGAGCCGAAAAATACTGTGCTCTTCCTAGTTTGTCTAAGATTTCGTTAATGTTGGGAATCGGGTATCGGTCTTTGATTGTTTTGTCATTTAACTGTCTAAAATCTACAACCAGTCTCCACTTCTACTGTCCCGAAGCGTCCAGCTTTTTGGGAACCAAGAAAACCGGAGCACCCCAAGGTGAATGGCTGTGTCTAACTATGTCTTGCTCTAGTAAATTTTTAATTTGATTGGTTATTTTTGTGTTCTCTGAAGGGCTATATCTGAAAGGTCTTTTGTATACTGGTATTTCGTCAGTAGTCTTGATGTTATGTTTGACCATATTGGTGAAGGTCAATTTATCTCCTTTGTAGAAAAGATTGGGGAATAATTTACATAATTTCTCAAATATGATTCTTTCTTCCTTGTTTAGATGTTCTAATCTTAGTTTACTTATTGTACATTTACCCGTACCGGAATCTACCGTACCATGGTCTTTAATTTGATTTATTATTAAAAATTCGTCCGTGTTAAAATGATTTACTTCTATTGGTATTTCTAGGTATAATTTTCCTTCGTTTTGAGTATAGTTTACCACCTCCATGCAACTATAATAGTTGGATGCATTGTATAGGCCGCCGGTGATAAACATATTCTCTGAAATTTTTTGGTCGTCACATAAGAATGTACCTTCCTTAATTGTGACGGGCAGCATTACCAATTTCTTGGATGCTTCTTCTATGTTCAATGATTCTGTTTTTTTGTTTTATTAGTTGGTGTAATTTAACTATGAAATTTGGTGTGTTTAGCGTTCTGCCTGGTATGTCTATTATCCCCAAAATCTTATCCAACGTATCCATACCTATAAGGCCGTCAAAGAAGTTATGAAATTTAAATAGTAATAGTGGAAAGTTGTCGTTACAGTTGTATTTAGTGAATAACTTGATTTCGGTCATTCTGTGTTTCTAGTGTTTGTTGGTTATGCTCCTCGATAAGATTTGGATTTATAAATGAAGAGGTGGCCCCCGTGTCCACTAGAAATTTTAATGGTCTGTTTGGACCGAAGTTGAATAGTATGTATAGTAAGCGGCTCCCAACTTTAAACTTGGCTAAGTATCCTGTCTGACCGCCGAGGCTTTTAATTGAAAATTTTCGTCGATGTTATGTTGTTGTTGTTCGTCTTTTAATTCCAAATTATTAAGGGTTCTCTGTTTTTGTTGTCCTGAGCTTCCGTGGTTTCGCGGATATTGGTTGTTTCTGTCATATTGTTTCTTGTCCACTTCTTTTGGCATAATAGTCTTTGTCCTGTTAAATGGTCTGTCTGTCCCTGAATCTTGAACGATAAGCTGTTTGATCTCTGGGCTTAAAGTTTCTGTCAAAGTCTGGTCTTGTATTAAATGTTTCGTCTCTAGGTCCGTCATATCTACGATAATCTCTCCCAGAATAATTGTAATTATTTGATCTAACATTGTTTACTTGTCTAGACCGATTTTCTCTCATAAAAATATCTCTTTTCTTAATGGCCACGTCGTAGGCCTCTTGGATATTCTTAGCTCGAAAGGTTCTAAAGGTAGTTCCTAATGGTCCTTTAATGCCTTGTATAAATGTATACAAGCAAGTCTTTTCAAATGATTCCTTTTTCAATCCCAACGCTATCGAATCCATTCCATTCCATTCGATAATTCTACTGTAAGCTGCTCTGATATCCAAAATTCGCTCGTAGAATTCCTGTGCTGGTAATCTTTTGTGGACAAGTCCGTGTAATTCAAAGTTCTAAGTTTCTTCATTTCTTTTGTCAGCGAACTTCCCTATCAAGGTTTCCTTAATGTCATTCCAGTTCAAGCGAACACCCGTTGCTATCAATAACTCATTTGCTTTCCCTTCTATCTTATTTCTTATCGCCCTTAGCAAGAATTGTCCATACGGAGTTTTATCCGTGCCTCTAATTAGCTGGAGTATTTCTTCGACGTTGTTTATGAAATCATTTAGTGTAGCTGGATTTCCTTCAAATGGAATAAGGTAGCGAATACCATCCGGAATTTTAAGGGATTGACAAATATCTTGAGGGGAAATTAAAGGAGGTGAAACAGACTGACTTGTCCCTGATGAAGTATTCATTGTATTTGGTGTAGTAGAAGGTCTAGTTCGCAGAGCAATCTGATCTTCTCTGACGTCTGATAAACTTGCACTCAAACGGGTCCTACTTCTAGTTACAGGGATAAGTTTTTAACTTTAGCAATCTTAGACATATACTCCTGAATTGTGTATTATTTGGGTATTATGTGCTTAGTTATTATATGTGTGTTTTTATTATGTATGCTAACGTATTATGTGTTTTTGGGTTTGTTTTCGATAGATTGTTGATTGATGCGTTTTGTATTCGGACGTGATGGAGTAACTCTAATAATAGACGCATCAGTATTGTATTGAGTTTGTATATATGTGAATATGTACACTTGAAAGTAAGAAATATATAAATATATATTATTTTTATTTTTTTTTGTATAGTTTTCATATTTCATCTTCTTCTGTTTCTTCTTGAATTGAATAACCAAACATGCTTATTCGCCCTGAATAAAGCATTGTTTTGTGTTGCCGTATCGGTTGTTCGCCCTGAACAAAGCAATATCGGTTGAATAAATCCGTCGCTATTGTCGATGACTGAGAGTCGACCACGTCACGAGTGCCGCTGGACTAATTGTTCGCTTTGAACAATCAGTGCATCTTGTTCGTCATTAGCCCAACCGTTTGATCCGACAGAGGATCGTCAAAGGCTGCGCTGTGTTTGAACTTGCAAGCCGCAACCTAGTTCGATTGAACTGAAATCACATGCCCCATCGGTCGAGCCATTTTTTCACACTCGTTTGACGCGGTCCACTTCACTAAACTCTAATGTAAGAGTCTCGACCGCAGCAAACTTAATTCACAACACAAGTGCCATATAATTTGAAGTTTAAAATCTTTCTTTTTTTGTTTTTTTTTTTTTTTTTAATAATTTGTTATTTTTGTTTTACTTACTTTGCATTTTGTTGTATCTTATAGTACTCCGTTTGAGTTTAAATATCTTCTTTTGACATCTTTATATATATATATATATATATATTTTTTTTTTTTTTTAACTTTCCTACTCCAGTCACTGCGTGACTATCATAAATGGAAGCCTCGTAGTCCAGTTGCCGACTGCGACAATAACCTTTACGGATGAGGTGTCCGTGGAACTGATTTTAAATTAAACAAACTGGTCACTGATTATAATTCACAATTTATTTAGTTGTTGTCTATTCGACATTACACTTAGACTACTTGTACAAAAATGGAATCGTGCCTTATATAGTTGTCAATCTGCTGACCGAGCAGATTCTAGGAAGGTCTTCCTGGGTCGTTTCAAGGAATCTCCGCTTCGTTCTCCGTTGGTTCCTCGTTGGGCTGTTTCGAGGAATCTGCGTTGGTTCCTCGTTGGGCTGTTTCGAGGAATCTCTCTGTTGGTTCCTCGTTGGGCTGTTTCGAGGAATCTCTCTGTTGGTTCCTCGTTGGGCTGTTTCGAGGAATCTCTCCGTTGATTCCTCGTTGGACTGTTTCGAGGAATATCTTGGAGGTTTTGTTTGGGGGTGGGGCTGATGTGGTAACTCGCGCAACAATGCAAGAATTTGAGTGAGACTGCTACAAATAACTCACTCAAATTCAAAACCAAAATAAAAGGCTCAAATGTGCTCAAACATACCGGCCCCGTTAAAAGGACCCGTTCTTTTAAGAAACTGGAAGTAGTGCTAATTTATGAATAGGTCGCCTGCTGATTCCTCTAGCAGTTCGCACTTCTGCTACTCGCACTCGCTGATCCCTGCCAGGGATAGTTGGCATGACACGGCCCATAATCCATTTGAGGGGAGGCAAATTATCTTCATGAACGAGAACCAAATCTCCAACAGATAAATCGGCATGAGTCGTTGTCCATTTCGAATGAACTTGCTGTTCGCCAATGTATTCATGAAGCCAGCGCCGCCAAATATGTTGTCGTATGCCAGACACACGTTTCGAGCGCTCCAAGTGGTTCATTTTTATCTCGGTAACCGGGTAGTCTGGCAAGGCTCTCAGTGGCTCGCCAGTCTGAAAATGTCCAGGAGTGAGTGCATTGCATGAGCGATCATTAAACTAGGTACCAACAGTCTCTTGGCACTCTTAACCGCTGCTTCCCAAAGGCCTCCAAAATGTGGTGCTCTGGGGGGAATAAATCGAAAGTTTATAAACTCATCAGAGCAAAATCGAACAATTGATTGTTGTATTTCTTTTTTGAAAAGAAATTCCTTAAGTTCCATTTTATATTTGTTGCGACAGCATCGAATATCAGCGTTTGATTCCGAGGCGCCGCAAATTTTTCGAAAGAGTCTTACTTTGTATAGAAGACTGTGTTTGTAAATACTGTGAAGTTTATGTTATTGCCACTCATTCTTTTACTTTGTTTTGTTGTTTTTTTTTTTTATTTTATTTTTTTTTTATTTATGCTACAACGATTATCTGCGTTAGATTCGAGACGCTGAAACATATTTGATTTGATATGTATATATATATTTTTCCCCTCTACAGTGTCAACGATTATCCGCGTTAGATTTCAAGACACTGGAACATTTTTAATAATTAATAATTTTTAATAATTTTTATACTCTTTTCGCAGAAAAAAAGAGTATATTCATTTTGCTGTGATGTTTGTAACGCACAGAACCAAACATTGTAGACCCACAAAAGTTACATCTAGAATACTTAGAATCACTAGCCATGTCCGTCTGTCCGTCTGTTTCTATGCGATTTACTGTGTCAGTTTAAAAGCTATTTTGCTGAAACTTGGTATTTAGCCTTCTTTTGTACCTAGGTAGTACACTAGTTTGAATTGGTCGGATCGGACCACTATATCCTATAGCTGTTATACGAACCTAAATCGGTTTAGGCAATAACTCCCACATTTATTATCCGATCCTGTTCAAATTGAGCACGCATATGTTTTTTATAGCAATTAATATAGATACCACATTTCGTAAGGATCGGACTACTATATCATTTAGCTGCTATACGAACCTAATAATAAGAAGAAGCCATCAAGGCTCAACAATTAGTAGTGGACGCCAAAATTGAACTTCTGGAAAAACTCAACCTGTTGGCAAGCGTACGCGAGCGGAGACTAGTGATGTTCGGTGAAGTAAGTGACGTGAGCAGCCTGAAGGAAGCTCACCCCATTTTCGGGTACTGACACTTGCGATGCTAGCAAATGGATTGGTGATCTCGAAGATGTGTGTGGCTCTATGGATGGTGATACTTAGGTGAAACTTAGGTGCGCTCGTCGTATTATAAAGCCGAACTCCGATGCTGACTAGTTTTTGCGTCTTTCGTTGAATTTAAGAAACACTTTGTGCAAACATTTGGCCAAGTGTACTCGGTGATCGACGCCGTTAATTTACTGATGACGATATTTTTCCTTCCTGGAAATATGACCGTCCTGAGGAGAATTTCGATTATTAATTAAGATATTATTATTAATATAACGTTTAATATTATTAATTAAGATAACGTTTAATAATGTTACGAGTGAAATGCTTATTTATGTTGTACCAAATAACAGTAATCCGATTCCAGTTTTATTGGGTACCGAAAGGAAGGAGTCAGATATTGAAATATCGACAAATAAAATTTCCTTAAGAATAGACAAACGAATTTGCATTGTATTTATAGTTCTGTGGCGGTCTCGTTCAGGACGCCATCTGGCGTAAATATCGATCAGCCCTTGCAGAAAATACAACCCTGCAGAGAGTCGAGTAGGGAGTCGGACTCGAGGCGGCCAGACGAACGGACCAGCGCGCGTAGCTTTAAACATCAATAATATATTCACAATGAATAGAGAATAAATGTAATAATATTAAAGGCTAAGTGTTGACCATTGACTTGAGCACCACTACAAGAAAGCCAAAGTGGTGACCCCGACGTGATCACCGATCGCGTACCTAATTTTCAAACTTTGGTTTTGCATGACATTGTAAAATTAAAGCACGCTCGTACACATACGCACACAACGACAATTGATGCCCGGCAAAGTTCCTTGTAATTTTCAGTCTAGGAAATTATAGTACCAGGAAGACACGGCACATACACGAATCGTGGCGCCAAAAAACCGACGCTACTCACACAACGACAATTGATGCCCGGTAAAGTTCCTTATAATTTGCGGCCTAGGAAATTGCAGTTCGAAGAAGACGCGGCGAACAATATGAGTAACGAAGAGCAACTCCAAAACACAATACGAGAACTTCACAGTCTACTTGACGCACTGCGAGTTACTCCTACCTCAACAAATGTAACACCAATGACACGCACATCAATTCATCTGCCCAAATTCACTGCGAAGAACCCTCAACTTTGGTTCGCGCAGGTGGAACGGTCATTTCGGTTGCATGGAGTAACCAGTGATGACGACAAATTCGACTACGTCATAGTCAGTTTGGATTCAGACATCGTTTCAGTTGTGGAGGATCTCGTCACCCGCCCGCCTGCATCAAATAAATTCGACACGTTGAAGACGCGTTTGTTTGAGGTATTTGCCGAATCTACAGAGTCAAAGCTGCGTCATCTATTGCTGGGTGGAGGTACCACTGGCTTGAAACCTTCCGAAACACTACTTCATATTCGTCGACTCGCACCTGAATCCAGCAGTGAGCCAATGATCCGTACACTATTTCTCGCAGAGATGCCTCAAAGCATTCGTCCAATTTTAACCATCTGGGAGGAAAACAATCTGGGAAAACTCGCCAAGATAGGAGACAAGCTCCTGGAAACGGTCGGCCCAACGGACGCATGTGCTATCGGTTCAGGTGATTCACAACATTCGCACACTGGCGCAGTCACTCCTTCGGAATCGATCAAGAGCGTCAGCAAATCGCTGCAGGAACTTGCCAGAAAAATTGACTCCATTCAGTCCGACCTCAACCGTCTCAACTCATCTAATTGATCACGTAATCGATCTCCTGGATCATCTCAGCCCAGAACAAATTCTCAACCACGAGGGCAAACATCCACATCTATTAGTCATTCTCAACAATCTGACAGTGAGCAGAACATTTGCTATTATCATCATCGCTTCGGACAGGGTGCGAAGAAGTGCAAGCAGCCTTGCTCGCACCCGTTAAACTAACGGGGCTGCCACCTTCAACGCTAAAAGGAGGCAGCCAACACACCAACAGCGTATATTCCAAGCAACCAATCGTTTTTTCAGAGGTTCGCCTACATATCGTCGATCGCATTTCTACACGCAGATTTCTTGTCGACTCCGGCTCTGTTGTCTCTGTCGTGCCACGCTCATGGGCTTTACAGAACACTAAACTCAACAACCTCACACTATACGGTGCAAACCAAACAACCATACACACTTATGGCAACATAGTCATCGTTTTAAACTTAGGACTGCGCCGCTCTTTCTCTTGGCCTTTCATCGTAGCTGACACAGAATTGCTGGTCGATGTAAAAAAACAAAAGCTAATCGATGCAACAACTAGTTTATCGACACCAGCTTGCCTCTCCAAAGCAAAAGATGTCTCTGTGTCCACAATTCAAGGTGTGCACAAACTTCAAGAACTTCTGCGCGAGTTCATCGACGTCACAGTACCAGCAAACAAATCTAGTAAGCCACATGGCGTACAACACCACATCGAAACTTTCGGCAGTCCCATCTCGGATCGCCCACGTCGACTCTCTGGTGACAAACTGGCAACCGCCAAATCAGAGATAAACTTCCTGATCCAGGAAGGTATATGTCGCCCGTCCAATAGCCAATGGGCGAGTCCACTTCATATGGTCAGCAAATAAGATGGCGGCTGGCGGTCTTGCGGTGACTATCGCAAATTAAACGCTATAACGGTGCCTGACCGTTACCCTATCGCCCACATCCACGACTTCTCGGAACAACTGCACGGGAAAAAAGTATTCACAACACTCGACTTGGTGAAGGTTTACTACCAAATTCCCATGGCAGAAGAAGACATTCCAAAAACTGCTGTGTGTACACCGTTCGGACTCATTGAGTTTCTGTACATGCCCTTCGGCCTAAAAAATGCCACTCAAACCTTTCAAAGATTCATCGATAACATCTTTCGTGGCATCGAATTCCTGTATTGCTACATTGACGACATCCTAATCATGTCCAGCACACTCGAAGAACATGAAAAACATCTCCGCACCGTCTTGGAGATTCTACGGAATCATGGCCTTCGCATCAACTTAAGCAAGTGCCAACTAGCACAAGCTGAAGTAGAATTTCTGAGCTACATCATCAATGCACACGGTATAAAACCACCTAACCATAAAATCGACGCTATCCAGACCTATTCTAGGCCTTCAACTATTAGCGAACTTGGTCGTTTCCTTGGTATAGAAGATGTCTACCGCGATCATCTCACATTCAAGCTCCTCTCTCGGAACTTCTCAGAAACGTGGCTAAGAATGACCAGAGGATAATCGACTGGACTCCAGAACGAATTGCTGCCTTTGAAGCATGTAAGCGCAGTGTCACGGATGCAGTGCTACTAGCTCACCCATCTCCGGAAACGAAGCTATCCCTTGTGTGGGATGCTTCCGATGTAGCAATTGGAGCTGCACTTGAGCAACTAATTGATGATGTCTGGCAACCGCTTGGCTTCTTCTCTAAAAAGCTAACAACTACGGAAAAGAACTACAGCACTTACGATCGTGAACTTCTATCCATATATGAAGGCATCAAGTACTTCAAGCACATACTCGAAGGCAGAGTTTTTTGCATCAAAACGGACCACAAACCGTTGGTATACGCTTTTTGGCAACGCCCCGAAAAGGCATCACCTCGACAGCTTCGTCATCTAACTTCGTCTCTCAATTCTCGACTGAAATCGTTCATCTCAAAGGAGAAGACAACGTAGTCGCGGACGCACTCTCCCGACTTTGCGAAATCGCCATGCCAGTCTCCATAACCAAGAAGCAAATCGAGGAAGAACAGACAGTTGACTCTGAGCTTGTGGAACTGTTACAAGGAAGAATATCACATGACAACATCTGCATCTACTGTGACATATCGACGGGATACGTACGCCCGTATGTACCGACCACTCTCCGCAATAAAATCTTTTCTTTCATTCACAGCCTCTCGCACCCCAGTGGTAGAGCAACAGGTTAAACAAAAGTTTGTGTGGCCCTCAGTGAAGAAGGACGTGCTCAGCTGGTGCAGAATTTGCATTCCTTGCCAGCGTGCAAAAATAAGTCGTCACAACCATTTGCCTCCGCAAAAGATCACCGTTCCCAACGACAGATTTAGTCACGTGTACATTGACATCGTTGTCATGCCATTGCACCGAAACTATCGCTATTGCCTCACAATGATAGACAGGTTCACTCGCTGGCCTGAGGCAGTACGACTAACGGACATCTCTGCCGAAACTATAGCCAAAGTTTTCTGGTCTCACTGGATTTCACGTTTTGGAACACCAAAAACCATTACAACAGATCAGGGCACTCAATTCGAACAGCGAACACATTCATACAACCGCTTATCACCCTCAATCTAACGGCATGGTTGAAAGATGGCACAGGTCATTCAAATCCGCTATGATGTGTCACCCTGATACACCATGGACTCAACTCCTTCCTGTGGTCTTGCTAGGACTTCGCACCTGCTTCAAGGAAGACCTGCAATCATCAGCAGTAGAAATGCTATACGGCAAATCAATTCGTTTGCCCAATGAATTTTTTGACGACCTGGACTCACATGAGGATTCTTCTACTTTTGTATCGCAATTCCGAGAACAAATGCAAAAAATTCGTCCTACACCAACAGCACACCACAGCAGCCAAAAGATGTTCGTGTTTAAAGACATCTACAAATGCTCCCATGTATTCCTCCGCACGGACGCTGTCAAGAAGCCACTGGAACCACCGTATTCCGGCCCATTCGAAGTCGTCCATAGAGATAATGACAGAATATTCACGCTGAATATTGAAGGAAAAACTACAGCAATTTCTGTGGACCAGCTGAAACCTGCATTTTTGGTCAAATTTGACGCCCAACAGTATTCGGAGAACACCACCAAACCTTGGACTTACGAAAATAAACGAGTCCGTTGCAAATTATCGTGATGGCCTCACTGGAGAGGGAGTACTGTGGCGGTCTCGTTCAGGACGCCATCTGGCGTAAATATCGATCAGCCCTTGCAGAAAATACAACCCTGCAGAGAGTCGAGTAGGGAGTCGGACTCGAGGCGGCCAGACGAACGGACCAGCGCGCGTAGCTTTAAACATCAATAATATATTGTACGAGTTCACAATGAATAGAGAATAAATGTAATAATATTAAAGGCTAAGTGTTGACCATTGACTTGAGCACCACTACAAGAAAGCCAAAGTTCTTTGGGAAGCGATAAAATTGTTAATAGTTGTCAGTTATGTAATGAGGATTGTGAACACTAATATATTGCCGCTTCAATTTATAAAAAACCTTCCGAATCAGAGACGGCAGTACTGGATGAAGCATCCAAATTGAATAGGTTACCCTATTCACTCCCTAAGTGAAATCGAGGAGAATAACATCAATCCGAAACTTTCTGTAGGAAAACAAGAATTCGTTAAGGGAACCATTAAGAATTGCTATTTGAATGTTGAAAGAATTTTGAAAATTGAGCATAGTAGTTAGTATATGGGTCCCCGAAACCTCTTGAATGTGAAAATTAAAAAAATCGAGTGCTAAACGCCGCTAGCCCCCCCACCAGCATCACAATTATGTTATACGCCGCGAACAGCGGCGGTAACAGCGAGGCGCGCACCAGCGGCCCGATTTTTTTTTTTTTTTTAAATTGCCTTCTGGAAATGAGTTTTTTTTCACAAATCAGATGCATTAGGGTAGTAGAATACATATGAGTGAAATATAATTTTCATTGCATAATTTTGTTATCCTCTGAAACGCCATCTATCCTTGTAATCCTCTGAAACGCCATCTATCCTTGTTATCCTCTGAAACGCCATCTATCCTTGTTATCCTCTGAAACGCCATCTATCCTTGTTATCCTCTGAAACGCCATCTATCCTTGTGATCCTCTGAAAGCCATCTATCCTTGTGATCCTCTGAAACGCCATCTATCCTTGTGATCCTCTAAAATGCTATCTACCCTTGTCCACATGTATTTACCGATCGTACCAACATTGACTAACCATAATATTTGTATGGATCCAGTTAAGCACGCCACCTATTTTTCTTTTAAAAATATATTTTTTTTACCTATTTTATCCAAGACACTCCACCACCCACCCAAAATTTAGCACGTGCACACACCATTTATAGCAACTACCCCTCAGAAAGGGCCGCCCATATGTATTCTACTACCCTAATGCATTTGATTTTTGAAAAAATAAAACTCATTTCCAAAAGGCCATTTAAAAAAAAAAAAAAAAAATCGGGCCGCTGGTGCGCGCCTCGCTGTTACCGCCGCTGTTCGCGGCGTATAACATAATTGTGATGCTGGTGGGGGGGCTAGCGGCGTTTAGCACTCGATTTTTTTAATTTTCACATGCAAGAGGTTTGGGGGACCCATATATTAACTACTTGTGAGCTGCAGCTACGGCTAACTCTCTACCTGCAGTACTCAAGTGTGCTCGCCCAATGTTTTTTGTCCTATTTCATTTGGACATTTCAAATCTATGGCCATAAATTTTCTATTTTATGAGTGCTAAGGTCACAAGCATTGTGTCCTTTTACGAAGTAGTTTTTTACCTACTAACCGTATTGGGCTTCGAGCATAGAGCAACAAAAGAAAGTGAGAGCACAGTCTTACTTTAGACATTCTAAGCATCGCCTGCTCATCGCCTTTACCCGCTCAACTTCGGACCCACCAGTACCAGTATCGCCTGTTTCACCAGCCCCTTCACCAGCTCCTGCATCAACCGCTCCGCCAGCTCATCCGTTTCGCCAGCTCATCGCCTGTACCCGCTCAACTTCGGACCCACCAGTCCCAGTATCGCCTGTTTCAACAGCTCCTTCGCCAGCTCCTGCATCAACCGCTTCGCCAGCTCATCAGATCCAGCATCAACCTCTTCGCCAGCTCATCCGCTTCGTCAGCTCCTGCATCAACCGCTTCGCCAGCTCATCAGATCCAGCATCAACCGCTTCGCTAACTTCAGTATGAACTCCAATCCCAATGACATTTCAGTGATATTCATTGATAGTCAAGAAGATCCAATGTGGTCTACAAGTACTAAGACCTCAACGCAAAACACATTAGTGGATTGGGATTGGTCACTCCCAAAGCGACATACCCATTTCACACCAAGGTATGATTCCTGTGAAAATCTCATTTTCCCCAACACTTACGACCAAGTATTGGAGGAACTAGAATACGATGAGGAATAACTACTTAATATAGCAAGTCAATGGAAGCTGGATGTGATATTTCAAGAGGTAATTGAATATATCGATGTGGACAATAAGGAAAAGGATACAGTTGGTGAATTTTACAAAACCTCTGTGGATGATGATATACTTTTCCAATTTATGGAAGAACAGGAACAAATGGATATGAAGGAGGAAGACGATGAAATGCTCATGATAGCACTGGAGAATGCTCTGTCTAATGATGACCATACACTCATTGCCACACTGGATGATGATAGTGACGATATTCTTATGGCAGCAGTAGAAATAGAAAATCTGTAGTTCTATTATATTTTTTAAAAATTTCTTCAATTTAAAAAAAAAATAAACTATTTTAAAATTAAAATTTTGTTTTGTTTTCTATTCTGAGGTCTTCGATTTTATTAAATTTTATTAAACATAGCATTTTCAAACATATTTGAGAGGATTTCACAGACAAAAAAAGAGAGTTTTCTCTCTATAGTTTGTTTTCATGGCCCATCCAATCAAATCGAAATCATTCAAGAATAGATCCTACTATACTGCAAATGTAAAAGAGGAAAGAGTACACGAATTGAGGTTTGTGGGTGGAGTTACAGTTAATATCCAAAAATAAAAATTCGGAACGTTAAACTCGGGCGCAGCCGAGTTTGAGATACCCTGTACCTGCAGGGAGCGTAAATCAGTATTTCTGACAAAATAATAAAAATACCATCTGATTTCGATTAAATTTTGCACAATTGATTGGTGTTCTAAAGCACGACTTATTCCCAATATTAACAGAGATATCTTTAAGACCAAAGAAATTACGACGTTAAAACAATTTTTGCACTTCCAAAAGGCAATACGGAAACTATATGTTATGGTAGTCCGATCAGATTAAAACTTCGCTTTTTGGGTTATTACAAAAAAAAAAACTATCATATGGTATTTTTGGTTGCGATTCGTGAATAAAAAAACCCGATTTCGGACAAAAAAAAAAAACAAAAAATCTGAGTTTTTGTCCGATTAGCCCTATGGGAGCTATATGATATAGCCATCTGATTTCAATAAAATTTGGAGTTATTCAAAACTTATACTAAAAACTGTCTTGTGCTTAATTTGGAGGCGATTGGTTCATAAAGAACCCGTTTTCTGACAAAAAAGCACAGAAATCGGATTTTTTGACCGATTAGCCCTATGGAAGCTATATGATGTAGATGTCCAATTTTATTAAAACTTTACACAGCTGCTGAGTATTTTAAAGTTCACATTGTTTCTTAATTTGAAAAAATATCTTTAAAGATCAAGAAATTATGACGTTAAAACGATTTTTGCACTTTCGATCGGCCCTATGGGAGCTATATGATATAGTCGTCCGATCAGATCGAAACTTCACATTCTTATTGAGAACATATAAGAACTTCCAACTGCAAGCTTTCGTAATAATATAATAGCAAAAAAAAAGTTATGGCCTATAAACTTTCTACTTTTTTTGAGGTTGTTGTGGTTTTATACTTTTTATTCCGAACCTAAATCGGATATTAAAAAAATATAATAAACTTGATCTAACCTGCAGAACAAATGATTAGTAGCAACAAACCGGAACTTTCTAGGCCTTACCATCTCTGAGAACGAGGTGTTCATACAGACGGACAGACAGACAGACAGACAGACAGACAGACAGACATGGCTAGATCGATGTCTCTAGTCACCCTGATCATACTTTAGGTAACTTTGGGGGGTTTCCGACGTCTCCTTCTCTATGCTACATACATTTGACAAACTTAATATACCCTTGTACCTTTTTAGGTACAGGGTATAAAAAGTGTAGCCTACCAACCTGTGATTCTGAAAGCTGAAAAAGAACACAACAAATAGGGTTTTGTCTGAAAGATGAAAAGAGAACACAACAAGTAAGGTTTTGTGGGAGGAGTCACAGTCAACATCTTGAAGGTATATAAGACAATTTCATTGTGATTTTTATTTAGAACTAAAATATCAGCGAATAATTAACACGCGTGGAAAAAATCTACCTGAAAATTGGATCATGGTAGTATTTATTATTTTTCTATTTTCCTGCAGTTTCACATTCTGTTTGTCTTATAGACCTTCGTAGACAAGCTAAACACAATAGGATCTCCTATTGGTCAAGGGTATACCAAAGTGGAAAACCTGATTCAGGGTGTGAAATATTCTATTACGGACTGCAAGCTGAAAACGACTGAGTGAAAAGATAGCATTATACCTGCAGGATGAAGAGAGAAAGAATCTGTGGATATTTCTACCTAAGCGCTATGTAAAAATTTTTCCAGCGAAGAATCCTTTGAAGAAACTTAAGGAAAACGATATAACACATGTAATATATAAGGGGAAAGGAGAAAGTAGATACCACGCAGCGCATTTTGAATTTGTTCATTCAATCTTATAGACAATAAATACATACAATTTCGATATAAATAGTAGTTCAATTATTTAACGAAATTCAGTCGTTCTTTCGATTTCAAAATAAACATGTTCGCTGAGACCATAATTAAATTTTTAAACCAATTCGAGGACATGATATTCGACGAGCATGTTGAGAGGTTAAAATTCCTGAAAGAGAGAATTGAGAGCTACCAAAATTCACGCAGGAAACTGTCAGTATACGGAGAGCACACAGTCTTCGCAATATTAATTAAATATTTTGTATAATTTTAAAATAAAATAAAACAAATTTTGAATCATTTAAATCTATATGCTTTTTTATTTTTATTAAAAAAATATTACATTTTTTTGAAATGAGATTTTATTAATCTTAAAATTAATTTATCATTAAATATAAAATTGGTTTTCCTGAATTTATTAAGACTTTATGACTTTTTCTTACTTTTAAACAAGCCATATAACATGCAGTAATGACCACAGGTGGTAGAAAAGTAGCCTTGAATTTGTTGCTTATTGTAGCTAAATTTTTTAGCATTTTGCTTTAAAAATTGAAGAAAATATTTGTTTTTTCGATATCGCCCATAAGAATCAAAAAATATAGAAGTATTGTTTTTGCTAAAGTAAAATGCAACCCAATGGGTTCCTGGCTTATCAGAAGGATCAGTATTTGCTATGATAAGGGCTGGTTTTGTAAATCTTAGATTTTTCAATTCATCCGATGGGAGAACTGCCTTTAATATATTTTTTGTTGAAATGTTGCATTTCATTAATTTTTCTATTTGTAGCGTATTCATTATGTTTACAATAATACAATACAATAATTTTTATATTTCTATGTTTATCAATATCTAGCTGTCAGGCGCAGCAGCAGTAAACGCATCATAAATTTCTATTGTTTGCCTAAATCAAATTCAAACTCTCTTAAATTGTCTCTTAAATTGTCAAACCTAAAACTCTCATTTTTGTTACTTCTTTTGCACTATTTTTCGCATTTCATTCATTTTTTACTATTCGATTAGCTGTATGTGCAAACGGTCGCGTGATCTTGGCTATAAATTAAACATTGATCAAACTTAAATTTCTTCGTGTATTTTTATTGAAATAGTTGCCAAAAATCATTGGTATCTCAACACTAGCATTGAATCGTATTCACAAAATACCAAACAAGTTACTGCTTCAGCTAAAGGTTCAGCAAAGCGTCCCTCAATTCTTATTGTCCCTTGTGAAATTAAGTTAGAGCAAAGAGTTGTATTTGAATGATCTGCTGTCAAATCGAAGGCTAATATAAAAGTATTCGTATCAAACATGTGCTTTGTAATTTGAAGACCTCTATCATAATGCTTTATACCATTCGCTTTAAAGAGCATATTGTGTGCTCGTGAACTTTGAACGCTATCTTTGTTTGAAAAATCAAATTCTAATGGTTGAGATGGGACTTGTACTCCATTCACAAGAGGATTAAATCTTTGTAATTTAAAGTTCTCAAAGTAAAATGGATCTAATGATCGGTTGCCTGAATATGCTCTATTTTTAACCATACAAAATGCTAGATAATTAAGTAGTTGACCAATAACTACATTATCGATTGATAATGTATTGTTTCCTGGATAGAGAGTAAATGCTTTCACCTCTACTTTATTGTAAGGATATAATGCTGATTTATTTTGAATAACTCGATGATGCGCTAATAGAATACTAGGGTTTATCGTAAAGATAAACGCTCTTGATTGAGACACTGCCATCTAATAGGTTGCGGTGTGAAGACATTCGATTCAGATTCTTTTTGTAAACCATTTTCGCTAGTATCACAAAAACAATATGTGGTTGATCTGTTACATCTTTATATATTCTCATTAATTCAGAGGGATTTTCAGGATGTATTTGTCGAGCAAGATAATAAAATTGGAGTTTATCTCTTGCATTCTTAAAAACCACAATATATTTTGTGTTTAAAGATATGTCTCTTGTATGCGATGACTTATGAAAAATGTTCTGGGTGACCACAATAACAGATAAATTCCGATGATGTGAGCCTTTTGTAAAGAGTTCACAAACATTTTTATTAAAAGCATTCATGATTAGGTCATCTAAAATTAAAAGAATGGGTTCATTCGACTCGTTTTCGATTTCCTCAGGAATTCCTTTAAAATATTCAATATTTTGGAAATTCGGCTTGGCATGATCTTCTGCATAACACAAAATTACTCTATTAATAGCAACATTTATTAACCTTTCTTTTAGTTTCAACAGATTTTCTAGAAATGTAGTTTTTCCTGAACCGGATGGGCCACTTATAAGCATAGTAAATGGATGAATAAATTGTACAATCATTTTATCACTGTTTATTTTATGTATTCGAATATTTGATAATTTGAATTTTGCAGATACACAAACAACTTAAATATATTATTTAGGGCACATTTATTTTTTATATGCTTGTGTATTCTACAATTTGTAAAATAATTCGGAAAGCGGTTCAAGATCATTCCAATATCTATATCAATGATATTAGTAACAATATATTTTTGTAAAAATTCTTTTTTTGTATTTCCTCGAACAATAATTGTCGAGAAACTATTTAGAGGTGCTATTATATCGGCAAGACACAAATAATGAATATCGCCTCCGGACCAATCCAAGCCGTTTATATTCTGTTGAATTTTAAGTTGAGTGCAACTGTTTTCTTCAGTAAGTTCTTTGACATCATAGGGCGGCTTGAAATAGAAAAAATTCGGGATCAAAAATTGTTTATTATTTCCATACACATATTGAAAGTCGACTAGAACGCTAGTATCTCTATTAACTTGAACCATTTTAAATCAAACGCAACTTGAATACTAAATGATATCAAAATAATGACTTCCCCTTATAAGAAATTTCTATGTTTCTCTCAGTTTTACAGTATTTCTTGAATAAAATAAAGCTTACAAAAAAAAAAAAAAAATAATAATAGTAATAAAAAAAATCAAGACCATGAAATTGTTTTTGGTTTTGAATACTACATTTTACATAATTTAAAACTAAAATGTGGATTTTCTATAAGTAGAAAATTTAAACCAATCGTCTGGCTTCAACAAAATAATAAAAATTTTATTTGATTCGAGAAGGAGGATTGGATACATTTACTCACCTTCAAGGAATATATTCAGCTCAGACTAGATCAATTTGAGTTTTTAATGCCTGACAGTATTTATGAACAACCCATGCTTGACTCAATAAAATGTAGTTTTAAATATCGTAAAATTGATAAACAGTGGTTTATGATATTAAATCAGTACGGTAACAAAATTGAAATGGATTGTGATGTTTGGCGATTGTTTATAAGATTAGGGATTTTTATTACTTTTTTTTATGTTGGAACACAATTCTACACAAGCAAATTTCATACACATATTATAATTTCATTATTCCTAAGTGTTTCGAGTTAAAATATATGATATTCAATTGAGCGATTTAGATGGTCCTTTCGATCGCGATATACAAATAGATTTAACACGCTAATGCTTTGAAATATCAAAAAAGATGCGTAGTCAAATAAAAACCGATATTAAAATATATAAGCAAACAGTATTAAAAAGGTTGTAAGACTATGAATAAGAAATAAATACAATAAAAATATGAGTAAGTGACAAATTGTTTTGGAAATTCATAAACCGGCAAGAAGATCATTTCAGAGACGAAAATTTGTTCAAAAGGGTATAAACGATACCTGGCAAATTGATTTAGTTGAAATGATTCCATTTCAGAAATCAAATAAGGGTTTTCGATATTTACTTACAGTAATTGACACATTTTCGAAAAGGGCTTATGCAGAGCCTGTTAGATCGAAAACCTCTGATGAGGTTGTTAAGGCTATGCAATTGATTTTTAGAACAGCAAAAATTTTTCCTGAAAACATTCAGTCAGATCAAGGAAAAGAGTTTTTCAACATAAAATTTAAGCAATTAATGGAGAAACATCAAATAAATCATTATCATACATTTACACATTTAAAGGCTTCAATATGCGAACGATTCAACAGAACCCTAAAAAATCTTATATGGAAAATGTTCAGCTATCACGGAAATTATGAATGGGTTAATAGGTTACCAAATCTACTATCTAAATACAATAATACATTCCATAGAACAATTAAAATGAAACCAAATGAGGTGACAAAGAAAAATGCAAGGTTTATTTTGAAAACGTTTTATAACATACCAAAGGGTTATCCCCGTCATAAATTGAATGTAGGAGATTCAATAAGAATTAGTAAGCATAAAGGCATATTTGTAAAAGGATATGAACCCAATTGGACTACAGAGATATTTAAAATACATAAAATCAAAATGACTTCACCTGTTACATACATCATAAAAGTTTATAAGAATCAAATAATCGAAGGGTCTTTTTATGAACCTGAACTTCAAAAGGTTAAAGATAAAAATGCATTTTTGGTTAAAAAGATAATCAAGAGAAGGGGAAACAATGTATACGTTAAGTGGTTAGGTTTTGACAGCACTCATAATTCTTGAGTAAATAAATCAAAATTACTGAAATAAGAAGTAGTGTTAATACAGGAGCGAAGCGTTGAATAACTCAGATAATGGATAAGATAAAAAGTATTATAAAAAAAAATGAAGCGGAGTCAAGCAAGGTTTCATATACCAAGCTTCTTTATTGTAATTATTGTGGCAGCGATACACATACTGAGAATAATTGTGCTAAGAAACGAGATCAGGAGAAATGCTCTCAAAAATGATGCTTTTATTGATTGAATGATACTTTATCATAAAATTATTATTATTCCAAAATCAATATGTAAATAAAAATCTTTTAAATCAATTTAATAAATATTTGAGTTATTTATTTTATTCTTCAATTACATGCTTAAAATATATATAAGTGTAAAATATCAATATATAAATAATTATATACAATATTAAGATTATTCAAAATTGTTGAGTTATAATACATTTTTTGGCCTTATTTTATAATGCCCCCAAGCTAGAGTACTAATCCCATTTTCTTCTATAAATCTCTTATCATCTTTATAAGTTAAACTAACTATATTAACTATTTCAGTATACAGTGTATGATTTCTACTTCTAATGACTCTTTGTTCACCATAAAATGTTTTCCTATTTCGTATACAATCGATATAATTCTCATGAGTCAACTTTTTTATAACCGGTTTTATTACTCCTTTTATTTTTTTTGCTTCACCCTCACCTTCAAAAATATATGAATAGGCTTTTGCTTTGATACCTGCAAATGCCTTCATAATTTTACCACCATTTTTAGACTCTTTTCGAGGAAAAAGGAGTCTATTCATTATGCTCTGATGTTTGTAACGCACAGAACCAAACATCGTAGACCCACAAAAGTTACATCTAGAATACTTAGAATCACTAGAGGAGTCGATATAGCCATGTCCGTCTGTCCGTCTGTTTCTATGTGATTTACTCCGTCGTCTTAAAAGCTATTTTGCTGAAACTTGGTACTTAGTCTTATTTGTTACCTAGGTAGTATACTAGTTTGAATCGGTCGGATCGGACCACTATATCATATAGCTACCATACGAACCTAAATCGGTTTAGGGAATAACTCGCACATTTATTGACTGATCTTTTCAAAACGCGGCCAACACGTTTTCTACATAAATATACGCGTTTGTGCTGAATTTTATTAAAATCGGACTACTATATCATATAGCTGTCACACAAATCGAAATCGGCCCTATTAACTGACCTACCCTGTTCATGTGATTTACGGCAGAAACAATTCGAAAGGGTCTCTAATCTTCGGCACCCCGAAGATAACGTTGGGATTTTTATCTTTCATTAAGCCGATTTCTTTGTTGTTCGCAGGTAAAATTTGAAATCCTTTGCTCGGATCGTAATTTGATGTATCAAAGCGATGCGGAAAAAGTATTCGAGGATGATAGGATAAAGGAATCTGTATCCATATAAATTGTTTTAGGCGAGGGTTGCTGCTTGCATAGGAAATTATAATATAAGTCATACATTAAAGTTTTAGACAGTTCTAGAACTGACACTCCAATATAAATTGGCTTATCATAAAAGATTTCCAATTTATTAAGTTCAATTGCAGCTAAGCCATTTTCAAAAAGTTCAACACTATGGAAATTTGGCTTAGCCACTAACTGTCTAAAACCTTGGGAATTACGTGTAGACTCGTACCTTTGCACCAGTCTCACATCTCGCCTCTTCTGTACATTTTCCATGGTTTTTCCATAAACAGCATTATTCATTAATTTAAAAAAATTTTTTTTCAAAATCATTATTCGCATTTTTTCTGCAATTTCTATTTAAAATAATATATGGTTTTAACCAGAATTCCTGTTTAAAAGTTAAAACTCGGTGAATTTTTTTTTAAATCAACCCCTGTTGAATTGCTAATTGCAATTGTTTTAAATGAATAATATATATTTTTTTATTTTCCAAGTCTGCTATTAGTTTTATTTGTTTTCCCCCAGGTGGTATTTTATTTTCAGGACAAAATGGAAGACAATTATGTTGATCATGGATGCTACTTGGATAGTCTAGGTCAACTTCTAAAATATACCCATCATCGTTGTCAGCATTAACTGACTCAAACTGAATTTCGTTTATTTGATTTTGTCTCAAAAATTTAAAATCGGAAATTGGAAGGTTCTGACTCATAGCCCAACCATAAAGGTTGTTTGCATCAATGTATGATAGAAAAACATTTTCTTGTGTAGAGTCATAATTTGTTAAATACTCATTGTTCGCTTTGGCTAGTCTTTGAGTGCATTGAACTAACCCGCCCCGAATACCAACTTTTAAAAAATTGTAAATATCAGGATCGCTAATGAGTTCTAATTTTACTTTAGTGAACTTAAGCTTTGCGTCCCATGATAATGAAGGAGCCGTTACATAATTTATTGGATCTAATGAATAAATTGTCAAACAAATATGCCTGAATTTCTCAAATACGTCAGCTAAAATTAGCACATCAGCCCTTAAATACAAAAGAAGGTAGTCGCGCAAGGTCTCGCACTCAAAGACACTCCAAACTGTTTGAGCAAAATTAAAATCTTGCACACTGCAATCCTCTTCTGTTAATGAGTTATAAAAATACTCAATAGGAGGCAGTGTGCGCTCATTTAATTTTTCTAAGGAATCTAAATAATCGTAAGGGAAAACTCCCTTCCTACACATTAAGTCAAACTTATCATTTTACCCTGTACCTAAAAAGGTACAAGGGTATATTAAGTTTGTGCAAATGTATGTAAAAGAAGACCCCAAATTACCCACAATAGATCAGGGTGACTAGAGAAATTGATATAGCCATGTCCGTCCGTCTGTCCGTCTGACCGTCTGTCCGCGTGAACGCCTAAATCTTAGAGACTATAAGAGCTAGGATAACCAAACTTGGGATTCGGACTCCTTATGTGTGTACGCTGGTCAAGTTTATTTTTTTTTACTCCCCCCGCCTCCCCTTCCACCCCATCATATTTTCAAAGCCATATAATTTCTAAATTTAAGTATTAGTTGCTTCTGAAAAGTTGTTAGGAATCTAAAAATCTTTCGATTGATATCAAACATGACTAAAATATTTACACGAGATATAAAAAAAAACAAAATTTTGAGGGTCAAGAATTTAATTCCCCTTGTCTAACTGGCAAACTGCCGAATGAGCAGTCCGATAGATGGCGTGCTTACAATATTGTTTTGGCTTTCTTGTAGTGGTGCTCAAGTCAATGGTCAACACTTAGTCTTTAATATTATTACATTTATTCTCTATTCATTGTGAACTAGTACAATATATTATTGATGTTTAAAGCTACGCGCGCTGGTCCGTTCGTCTGGCCGCCTCGAGTCCGACTCTCTACTCGACTCTCTGCAGGGTTGTATTTTCTGCAAGGGCTGATCGATATTTACGCCAGATGGCGTCCTGAACGAGACCGCCACAGTACTCCCTCTCCAGTGAGGCCATCACGATAATTTGAAACGGACTCGTTTATTTTCGTAAGTCCGAGGTTTTGTGGTGTTCTGCGAATACTGTTGGGCGTCAGATTTGACCAAAAATGCAGGTTTCAGCCGGTCCACAGAAATTGCCGTAGTTTTTCCTTCAATATTCAGCGTGAATATTCTGTCATTATCTCTATGGACGACTTCGAATGGGCCGGAATACGGTGGTTCCAGTGGCTTCTTGACAGCGTCCGTGCGGAGGAATACATGGGAGCATTTGTAGATGTCTTTAAACACGAACATCTTTTGGCTGCTGTGGTGTGCTGTTGGTGTAGGACGAATTTTTTGCATTTGTTCCCGGAATTGCGATACAAAAGTAGAAGAATCCTCATGTGAGTCCAGGTCGTCAAAAAATTCATTGGGCAAACGAATTGATGTGCCGTATAGCATTTCTGCTGCTGATGATTGCAGGTCTTCCTTGAAGCAGGTGCGAAGTCCTAGCAAGACCACAGGAAGGAGTTGAGTCCATGGTGTATCAGGGTGACACATCATAGCGGATTTGAATGACCTGTGCCATCTTTCAACCATGCCGTTAGATTGAGGGTGATAAGCGGTTGTATGAATGTGTTCGCTGCCCACGAGATGAGCCAGTTCTTTGAACAGGGAGGACTCGAATTGAGTGCCCTGATCTGTTGTGGTGGTTTTTGGTGTTCCAAAACGTGAGATCCAGTGAGACCAGAAAACTTTGGTTATAGTTTCGGCGGAGATGTCAGTTAGTGGTACTGCCTCAGGCCAGCGAGTGAACCTGTCTATCATTGTGAGGCAATAGCGATAGTTCCGGTGCAATGGCATGACAACGATGTCAATGTGCACGTGACTAAACCTGTCGTTGGGAACGGTGATCTTTTGCGGAGGCAAATGGTTGTGACGACTTATTTTTGCACGCTGGCAAGGAATGCAAATTCTGCACCAGCTGAGCACGTCCTTCTTCATTGAGGGCCACACAAACTTTTGTTTAACCTGTTGAAGTGTTGCTCTACCACTGGGGTGCGAGAGGCTGTGAATGAAAGAAAAGATTTTATTGCGGAGAGTAGTCGGTACATACGGGCGTACGTATCCCGTCGATATGTCACAGTAGATGCAGATGTTGTCATCGTAATGGACTTTTTGCAGCTTTAGTGATGTGCTTCCTTGTAACAGTTCCATAAGCTCAGAGTCAACTGCCTGTTCTTCCTCGATTTGCTTCTTGGTTATGGAGACTGGCATGGTGATTTCGCAAAGTCGGGAGAGTGCGTCCGCGACTACGTTGTCTTTTCGGGGCGTTGCCGAAAAGCGTATATCAACGGTTTGTGGTCCGTTTTGATGCAAAAAACTCTGCCTTCGAGTATGTGCTTGAAGTACTTGATGCCTTCATATATGGATAGAAGTTCACGATCGTAAGTGCTGTAGTTCTTTTCCGTAGTTGTTAGCTTTTTAGAGAAGAAGCCAAGCGGTTGCCAGACATCATCAATTAGTTGCTCAAGTGCAGCTCCAATTGCTACATCGGAAGCATCGCACACAAGGGATAGCTTCGCTTCCGGAGATGGGTGAGCTAGTAGCACTGCATCCGTGACACTGCGCTTACATGCTTCAAAGGCAGCAATTCGTTCTGGAGTCCAGTCGATTATCCTCTGGTCATTCTTAGCCACGTTTCTGAGAAGTTCCGAGAGAGGAGCTTGAATGTGAGATGATTGCGGTAGACATCTTCTATAATAGTTTATTATACCAAGGAAACGACCAAGTTCGCTAATAGTTGAAGGCCTAGAATAGGTCTGGATAGCGTCGATTTTATGGTTAGGTGGTTTTATACCGTGTGCATTGATGATGTAGCTCAGAAATTGTACTTCAGCTTGTGCTAGTTGGCACTTGCTTAAGTTGATGCGAAGGCCATGATTCCGTAGAATCTCCAAGACGGTGCGGAGATGTTTTTCATGTTCTTCGAGTGTGCTGGACATGATTAGGATGTCGTCAATGTAGCAATAAACGAATTCGATGCCACGAAAGATGTTATCGATGAATCTTTGAAAGGTTTGAGTGGCATTTTTTAGGCCGAAGGGCATGTACAGAAACTCAATGAGTCCGAACGGTGTACACACAGCAGTTTTTGGAATGTCTTCTTCTGCCATGGGAATTTGGTAGTAAGCCTTCACCAAGTCGAGTGTTGTGAATACTTTTTTCCCGTGCAGTTGTTCCGAGAAGTCGTGGATGTGGGCGATAGGGTAACGGTCAGGCACCGTTATAGCGTTTAATTTGCGATAGTCACCGCAAGACCGCCAGCCGCCATCTTTTTTGCTGACCATATGAAGTGGACTCGCCCATTGGCTATTGGACGGGCGACATATACCTTCCTGGATCAGGAAGTTTATCTCTGATTTGGCGGTTGCCAGTTTGTCACCAGAGAGTCGACGTGGGCGATCCGAGATGGGACTGCCGAAAGTTTCGATGTGGTGTTGTACGCCATGTGGCTTACTAGATTTGTTTGCTGGTACTGTGACGTCGATGAACTCGCGCAGAAGATCTTGAAGTTTGTGCACACCTTGAATTGTGGACACAGAGACATCTTTTGCTTTGGAGAGGCAAGCTGGTGTCGATAAACTAGTTGTTGCATCGATTAGCTTTTGTTCTTTTACATCGACCAGCAGATGAAAGTGAGATAGGAAGTCAGCGCCGATGATGGCCAATTCTGTGTCAGCTACGATGAAAGGCCAAGAGAAAGAGCGGCGGAGTCCTAAGTTTAAGTCGATGACTATGTTGCCATAAGTGTGTATGGTTGTTTGGTTTGCAGCGTATAGTGTGAGGTTGTTGAGTTTAGTGTTCTGTAAAGCCCATGAGCGTGGCACGACAGAGACAACAGAGCCGGAGTCGACAAGAAATCTGCGTGTAGAAATGCGATCGACGATATGTAGGCGAACCTCTGAAAAAACGATTGGTTGCTTGGAATATACGCTGTTGGTGTGTTGGCTGCCTCCTCTTAGCGTTGAAGGTGGCAGCCCCGTTAGTTTAACGGGTGCGAGCAAGGCTGCTTGCACTTCTTCGCATCCTGTCCGAAGCGATGATGATAGTAGCAAATGTTCTGCTCACTGTCAGATTGTTGAGAATGACTAATAGATGTGGGTGTTTGCCCTCGTGGTTGAGAATTTGTTCTGGGCTGAGATGATCCAGGAGATCGATTACGTGATCAATTGGATGACTTGAGACGGTTGAGGTCGGACTGAATGGAGTCAATTTTTCTGGCAAGTTCCTGCAGCGATTTGCTGACGCTCTTGATCGATTCCGAAGGAGTGACTGCGCCAGTGTGCGAATGTTGTGAATCACCTGAACCGATAGCACATGTGTCCGTTGGGCAGACCGTTTCCGGGAGCTTGTCTCCTATCTTGGCGAGTTTTCCCAGATCGTTTTCCTCCCAGATGGTTAAAATTGGACGAATGCTTTGAGGCATCTCTGCGAGAAATAGTGTACGGATCATTAGCTCACTGCTGGATTCAGGTGCGAGTCGACGAATATGAAGTAGTGTTTCGGAAGGTTTCAAGCCAGTGGTACCTCCACCCAGCAATAGACGACGCAGCTTTGACTCTGTAGATTCGGCAAATACGTCAAACAAACGCGTCTTCAACGTGTCGAATTTATTTGATGCAGGCGGGCGGGTGACGAGATCCTCCACAACTGAAACGATGTCTGAATCCAAACTGACTGTGACGTAGTCGAATTTGTCGTCATCATTGGTTACTCCATGCAACCGAAATGACCGTTCCACCTGCGCGAACCAAAGTTGAGGGTTCTTCGCAGTGAATTTGGGCAGATGAATTGATGTGCGTGTCATTGGTGTTGCATTTGTTGAGGTAGGAGTAACTCGCAGTGCGTCAAGTTGACTGTGAAGTTCTCGTATTGTGTTTTGGAGTTGCTCTTCGTTACTCATATTGTTCGCCGCGTCTTCTTCGAACTGCAATTTCCTAGGCCGCAAATTATAAGGAACTTTACCGGGCATCAATTGTCGTTGTGTGAGTAGCGTCGGTTTTTTGGCGCCACGATTCGTGTATGTGCCGTGTCTTCCTGGAACTATAATTTCCTAGACTGAAAATTACAAGGAACTTTGCCTGGCATCAATTGTCGTTGTGTGCGTATGTGTACGAGCGTGCTTTAATTTTACAATGTCATGCAAAACCAAAGTTTGAAAATTAGGTACGCGATCGGTGATCACGTCGGGGTCACCACTTTGGCTTTCTTTTAATGGTGCTCAAGTCAATGGTCAACACTTAGCCTTTAATATTATTACATTTATTCTCTATTCATTGTGAATATATTATTGATGTTTAAAGCTACGCGCGCTGGTCCGTTCGTCTGGCCGCCTCGAGTCCGACTCCGTACTCGACTCTCTGCAGGGTTGTATTTTCTGCAAGGGCTGATCGATATTTACGCCAGATGGCGTCCTGAACGAGAGCGCCATATTGTAAACAATGTGTTTTTGGATTCAAGGGAATATTAAGACCAGAGGTTTTATGTGAATGCATGCGACCAGGGTTACCATCCCACTAGGGTTGCCACCTTTTCTTTTTTAATTCCGTCTACTAGGTACAGGGTATCCCAAACTCGGCTGTGAAGGTCTATTTTTTTGTTTTTGAGCTCTTGTAAAACTCGGAGTATTTGGGTCGTTCACTGGGTGGTGATATTTCTCCAGGACTGCTTCAATATCCGCATATATAGTTAGTGTGCACTCGTAAAACGCGTTGTCGTTCCTGGCTTGGGGTAATTGGCAGTGGCCTTTCCACATTCCTTTTCGCTGTGAGTTTTATTGTCACTTGTGTAATAATGTTGACAATTATCACAAAATATTCCATTGTTGTTGTTACTCCTTGTAAATTGAAGCTTAGTAAGGCGTTTTAAATCCCTTATCAACACAAAATCATACAGGCCACTACTCGCATTATAAATTGTGAGCATATGTATGTGGAATGGTCTTATAGTATCGGCTCTTCTAGTAGGACCAACCACTTTATGTTGGCCATCTAAGCTTCTTTCTAGCGTGTAAATATTGACACTTATTCCTGGATTCAATTTTTCAAATTGCTTTATTCCTTTTGTATCAATAGGAAAAGCAATGTCATCGAACCTTAATGTTTTTCCTTGGAATGTTATTACTGAAAAATCAATAGCCAAAACATTGTAAAAACTTGTCCTTGTAAGTTTCCTTAATTCTATCCTTGTCATTCGAGGACATTTTTTAACTGCGATCGCCGAGAGCACGGACCACTTGAAACAGTAGATATCACTGTTGTGGACGTTTGTGGTTGCGTTCTTCGCTTGAATGTGTGATGGCAAAGGGCAATATGCTGAAGCTGGGATGTTTTCCAGTTTACAAATTGTGGTTTCGAAGTACTTAAACTTCTCGATGGCCCAGCTCCTGAAACTCACTCGAGATCAAAGCGAGATTTTCCACCACTGCGGTTAGCACTTCATCTATGTCTTCAATATTGTAAAGACTACCGAAATGCGTTACAAAATGTTTTAAGGCAGTTTGCATTTCATCATTTTCAGTGCTTTTAATATAATCGCCAAATAATTTTAAATTAAATTTGATAGCCCCATATTCGGACAAATTCAATTCCAAAAGTGATCTTAAGTCCTCTTCACAAAGTTTAAAAAACTCATTTGCGCATATTATATTTGTGGCATCAGTGTAGATGCGATAAATTTTGCATGGAAACTTATTGGTTGCCGGTGAAATTATCATAACATTTTCATTGCTGCTCAACTGCTGACATGATGCATCTCTATGTGCAATCGTCCTTTGGTGTATTTTAAATAATGCTGCTGGAACTGTGATATTACAAACGGTGCAATTGATTTCATTGTCATTTTTTTAATTTTCTTTGGGGCCTGCATTACTTCAAATGCATTGCGAGGACCAGTACATTCATTATAATGCTTATTGAAATCGGCAAGTTTCAATTTTCTTTTGCATTGATCGCATGATATCAGAGACACTTTAGGTGGTGCGTTACGTGGTCCTTTACACTTATTATAGTGTTTTGCAAATTCCGAGATTTGCACTTTTATACTGCATACATCACATGCAATCCTCGATGCCTTTGTCCTCTGCATTTCATTAAATGCGTTACGAGGTCCTTTGCACATGGCATAGTGGGCCATAAAGCCATTAATAGCAAATTTTCCATTGCATAAATCGCAAGTTATTGTGTTCATTTTGAATTGATTCGATGATCTTATAAAGGCGGAGTTGGTTAAGTGAGCGATAGTGGCACTGGCGAAGCGGTTGATGAGCTGGCGAAGCAGTTGATGCAGGAGCTGGCGAAGCGGATGAGCTGGCGAAGAGGTTGATGCTGGATCTGATGAGCTGGCGAAGCGGTTGATGCAGGAGCTGGCGAAGGAGCTGGTGAAACAGGCGATACTGGAACTGGTGGGTCCGAAGTTGAGTGGGTACAGGCGATGAGCTGGCGAAACGGATCTGATCATCTGGCGAAGCGGTTGATGCAGGAGCTGGCGAAGCGGTTGATGCAGGAGCTGGCGAAGCGGATGAGCTTGCGAAGAGGTTGATGCTGGATCTGATGAGCTGGCGAAGCGGTTGATGCAGGAGCTGGCGAAGGGGCTGGTGAAACAGGCGATACTGGAACTGGTGTGTCCGAAGTTGAACGGGTACAGGCGATGAGCAGGCGATGCTTAGAATGTCTAAAGTAAGACTGTGCTCTCACTTTCTTTTGTTGCTCTATGCTCGAAGCCCAATACGGTTAGTAGTTAAAAAACTACTTCCTAAAAGGACACAATGCTTGTGACCTTAGCACTCATAAAATAGAAAATTTATGGCCATAGATTTGAAATGTCCAAATGAAATAGGACACAAAACATTGGGTGAGCACACTTGAGTACTGCAGGTAGAGAGTTAACCGTAGCTGCAGCTCACAAGTAGTTAATATATGGGTCCCCGAAACCTCTTGAATGTGAAAATTAAAAAAATCGAGTGCTAAACACCGCTAAACCCCCACAAGCACCCCAATTATGTTATCCGGGGATACAGTTAAGTACACAATCTTCTTTGCTCCTATGCACTTGGTGCGGTCGGGGGGGGCGTTTAGCACTCGATTTTTTTAATTTTCACATTCAAGAGGTTTCGGGGACCCATATACTAACTACTCACCATGATTACGAAATGAACACAAAATTGAAATTTGAAAGACACAGACTCCATCATTGAAGAACTATTGAGTTTGGGACATATCAGAGCTAATACATCATTATACTCATCAGCCATTGCTTTGGTCAAAACGAAAAGTGGGAGGTAACGAATGTGTGTGGATTATAGACTGTTAAATAATATCACAGAACGAGAAGGATACCCCATACCATAACGCCATTGCGCCCAAAATGTCTGCTCCAGATAAGCCTCACGCGATCGAGACGATAGTAACTGAGTTTGCTGAGGTCAGGCTCGAAAAAGGTTGAGAAAAGAGGTATGCCAAGAACATGAGCTGGAGTGAGCACATCTAGGTCGTCAGGGTTTTCTGAAAGTGGTAACAATGGCCGTGAGTTAATAATTGGTGATATATGATAGACGAGAGTTCGTAGTTCATCAAACTCTAGGAGGGAGTTGCCAACAGAACTGTAACAATGATGTTTAGCCGTTTTGACTGCAACTACCCAAAAGCCACAAAAATGAGCAGAACGTGGGGGAATAAAACGCCAGTCAATTCCAACACCAACCCAAAATTTAGCTAGCTGCTGAGGAACAAGCGCTTAAGTTTGTATCATTGTCCGACCATATATGCTTCTGACGCCCTCGGGTCAGAATAAATCGCTGAAGTGCACTCAGGAAGGTTGATATAGCATTTGACTGGAGGCTGAGAACAGGCCGCAATAGTCAACACCTGTCACCATGAATGCATGTGAAGATTCAGCCATGATATGTTGAACATAATGTGGTTTAGCTCTGAAACATCAAATACATTTACTGGTGACTTGTGCGACAGTTTTGCGACCACCAAGAGGCCAGTATTGAAGGCGTATCAGAGCAAGTAGAGATCGAGGTCATGAGTGTAGAATCTTGAGATAAAAATGCATTATTAATGGTCGTGTGATGGAATGCTGTCTAGGCATGACAATAGGATGACGTGCGTCGTAGTCGAGGTTTGAGTTTTGCAACCTTCCACCAACTCTTAACAATCCGAAATCATCCAAGAATGGTGCTAAAGGTGAAAGAGAACTGGAGGTGGCAATTTGCTTTTTGTTAATCAAGCACTTGTGATCATCCCAGAGATGAACCTTTTGAACCGATCGGATCAGCAACCTAGAACCAAATTGCACATCTACCAGAGAGTATCCATTACTTCGGATACGTCGAATAAACTTGGCCACATATCCAAAAACACGCCCAAGCTTTGAAAAGGAGTTAAGGAACTTACAGACACTCGTTAGATCAATATAGGGCGACAAGGCTAGGAGCACTGTTCAAGGAGGGGTACATCAGAAGAACGAGTAGTAGGCCATTGAGATTGGGGTTTCTGAAGAATGTCTGGACCGCGTAGCCACAAATCGGACTTTCCGATTTTATCAGGAAAGGCTCCCCTGGATAACGCGGGATTCATTGCCGTTGGAATATAATGCCATTCCATGTCAGCAGTTTGTTCCTGTATAGATGACACTCTATTAGCAACGAAGACAGCAATAAAAACGGTCTGAAAATAAGTCTAAGTGCTTACAGGTGCAACTTTCGATTTAGATCAAAGTAATTGTGACTGAAACTTCTCCTTGCACACGACATACATGCATGCTTCACACGCCTTTATACTGGCATTGCAAAATACATGCACCTCACAAGTGCTATAAGGAAGAGGAACTAGTCGAGTGAAATTAAAGCGTAAAGAACTGTATATTTTGTTACAAAAGGTATCCCAAGCTGTGTTGAGGTGTTCCGGCAAGCTTTCAATCCAATCTAAGTTCTCAGCCATTAACTGTTGAATAAATATTTTGGCGTTTGCGATTACTGGCCCAATCAATCCAAATGGATCATAGCATCTTGCTATGGTGGATAAAACGGAAAGCTTTGACGGTTTTGATGTCAAACCTTTAGATGTGAATGAAAATATTAGTTTATCGGCTGAAGGAGTTTTTGTGAAATCACTTCCATCATCAAATTTCAGAAACTTTTCTTTATCGCAATGTGGAATGCCGTGCAAAATGGTCGGATCATTTGAGCACCATTTTCTGAGGTTAAAATGGCCTCTTGCTAACAAGCCAGTTGTTTGATGCATTACATTTCTGACTTCATTCGCCGATTTTCCATCAGTGATGAGATCGTCAACGTAGAAATCCCTCAGCAAGGTTGCAGCACCAAATGGAATAGTTGACTGCTCATCAAATGCCAACTGATGCATGGAACGAATGGATAAGAAAGAAGAAGGCTTGGTTCCATATGTGGCAGTATCCAGTTTGTAGACTTGAATTTCTTGCAGATGATTATCTCTCCATAATATGCACTGCAAGTAGCTATTTGGCTCGGCCACCCTGACGCACCGATACATTTTACAAATGTCTGGAGTAAGCGCCTCAGGGAATGTACGAAATCTGAGCAGGGTATTAAAGAAATTCGCCTGAATTGTTGGACCTGCCATACGAACGAAAATACTGATGAGGCTGCCGCAGAGCAATCAAACGCAACTCGAAGTTTAGTTGTTGAACTGTTCTCTTTAAGGACACAATGATGGGGCAATAAATATCGACATCCATCTACAGATTCGAAAGCTACAGCTTACATATGATTTAATTCAGCATATTCATTGATGAAGGCAGATTACTGAGATTTCAACTCTGGCTGCCGCTGTAACTTGCGTTCTAAACTTAAGAATCGACGGTATGCTGATTGTAAAGAATTTCCCAGTAAGCACGAATTTTCCTTAAAGGCAATCGAATAGTATATTTCCCCGAAGACGATTAATTAAACGTTTCTTTGAAGTGAGCCTCGCAATCCAATTCCTCTTTTGTAAAACTAGGAATATCTTCATTACGGTTCTCAATTTCCCAGAAACGTCGGATCAAACTTGAAACTCAAACTCGCTCATCATATGAAAGAGACGGTGAGAGAAGCTGTTGAAATAGACAGTAAATTGGCGGAAGGTGTATTAAGATACACGGTTATCCATTGCTACGTGGCGGCACCTGGCCTTAAAAATAAAGAAAACAAATGGCATGTAGACATGTTGAAAGAAAATAAAAAAAAAAAGATTATGAGAAAAGAAAAACTTTGATAAATGTAAGAATAAGAAGTAAACAATAATGTTATTGGATAAGAAATAATTAAGTTGAAGATTGTATTAAAATTAAGTCCGAAGTTGATACGGTGTTTGAATTGGAAGTATAATGTAAGGTCAAGGTTTATAGTATACACGAGGGCGTGTAATTTATCAGAATGGCCGTGTCGGAGATGAGAGTTTATTTTAAAAAGGCACCATATCGATACCTTATAATTATTATCGATAACTGAAATAAGGGTTGCATTACTTTTGATGAATGATACCTCGATAGTAAGAATTGAGATCGAGCGTGGCCCCGAGCAGAGTTGCATTGGTTGCTGAAGAGCGCGTGTGTGCGGAAAATAAGTAAAAGGCAACCATTAGGGACTCGCTGCATATCATCAATAAGGTGCTTGTATGGATAACTCTCCATCATATATAAGTTAACACCACAAATTACTTCGTTCTCAAGCAGCGCCCTACACGTGCACTCGTAAGTGTGGAGTAACCTGCTGAATTAGCGTCTGGCCAACATCCGCCATAAGCCACGCGCTGCACCTGCACTTTCCGCCGAAAACACTTCTTGGAAGAATTCAGCAAGTTACAGCGATCAGCGTTCTCACCGACTCAGGAAGTTACAACACCAAAAGCCGACGGCACAGCCAATGCCTCTGCCAGCAAGTGTGGTATAAATAGGGAATTGTTAGGTAAAATAAGATAGTCTTAAGGCAACACTGCTTTCATCAACAATAAAATTATTTATTTTTTTTTAACAAACGAAATAAAAGTCTCGTTTAATTGGCGCCCAACGTGGGGCTCCTTCGCGTATTTTTCGGCAAAAAAATCCTTCGGTTAAAATCCGCGTGTGTCACTAGCCAGCGCCTGAAGCAGCCGCACAGAGCTAGTTGTGTTAAGAAACCATAGCAAGTGTTAGTGAACATAAGAGAAAAATAAATCTCCTAGTGCTAAAAAAAAAAAAAATTTAACCACCAGAGTATTAGTGCCACAATAAACAAAAATATTATTTCTCTTAGCCAGCGCCTCAAGTAGCCGCACAGAGCTAGAGAAAAATAAAAATCTAACCATAGAAGTTAGTATAAAAAACAAGAGCCAAGAAAAACCTTCCATCAAGCGACTGACGTAGCCGCACAAGGAGAAGACACAAAGACGACACAGAATCCGAACTAGCGCCTCAAGAAGCCGCACCGGAGTGTCAGACGACACACAAGAAAGAAGGAAGACAAAGCGAAGAAGGAATACCAGGGAGCCCAGTGACAGAACCCGAAAGAAGTATCAACGTCTGTCAAGATCCGATCGCAGACACCATCGCGGAAGTGTTGCAGCCAGGTACCAGAGTAGCTCACAGCAAAAAGGAAAAATACCACTCAATCGGCAACGGCATGTTCTTGGAGAAAAAGTGTAGAGAGAATTCTGAATATTTATAAACCAATTCAGGGTACACCAAAGTACTATGGCATCTTGAGCGTTATCCGCAACAAAGTCGTCGGAAACGCTGATGCAATTTAAGAATCATATAACACACCGCTGAACTGGACAGCAATCTCAAAGTATCTAACAGAACACTATGCTGATAAACGAGACACGCGTACATTAGAATATCAAATGACCGCGCTCGTACAAGGTAGTCAGACCGTGTCTGAATTTTATCAAAAGGTTTACTCACACCTCTCATTGATTTTAAACAAAATATCATGCATAAAAATGGGTCGAGAAGCACTTGAATTAATGACAGAGACATATAGGAACAAAGCCCTTGACACATTCATAAGAGGTCTCAACGGTGATCTTCCCAGACTATTGGGCACAGTACAACCGAAAGACCTACCTCAAGCTCTTCAGCTTTGTGAGAAACTTGAGAATCAAAAATTCTGCACTAATTATGCAATTAATGCACAAAACACTTCAAGACGAATTGGAGTACCGGCTCCACCCCTTCCACCAGGTAAAATCATGCAGCCACCACATATGCGAAACTTTAGGCAACCATTCTATCCACATTTGGCACACGTGCCACGACCAACACCTGTATCATATTACCAACAACACAACGGAAATAATTTTGCTCGTCCGAATGGACACTTGCCACCACACCATTTTATGGCACCAAAACCTTTGCCTAAACCCGAGTCAATGGAAATTGACTCCACCATGCAAACTCGTAGGGTAAACTATATGAACAGACCTATGGGAAATAATAATTTCCAAGGTAAAAGACAACCACCAATACAAAACAGACAGGCTGACGACAAAAGACAGAGAATGTTCCATATGCAAGCCGTTGGAGAAAATGACGATATCACACAATACTTAAAAGACCACAGCGAACAAGACGCATACAATCCAGAAATACCACAGGAATACCTAGACAACTATGGCGAGGGAAATTCACAGCTCATGGAAGAACCAATTACATTCACGGATATTAATTTTTTAGAATGAGTCATTCTTCATTACCCTACATAGAAAGTAGAACAAGTAATGGAGAAATGATAAAAATACTAATAGATACAGAATCCAACAAGAACTACATTCAACCAAGACTAGTTAGAAAAGAAATTCCTAACGAATGTCCATTTACAGTTAATTCAGTAGGTGGGAAAATCCAGATAACCCATCATACCTTTGCAAACCCCTTCGGTCTCCAAGAATCCGATATAAAATTCTTTATCTTACCGTCGTTAAAATCATTTGATGCCTTAATTGGCAATGACACTCTAAAAACCCTTCAAGCTAAAATTAATATGGGAAAAAATTACATAAGCATTAGGAATCTGTTAAAAATTCAAATAAAACAAAAATTTTCACAAGAAGTGAACTCAATAGATTGGACCATACTTCAGAAGCCCAAAAGGATAAGATGAACAAAATCATTTCGAAGTTCAAAAATCTATTCGGTGATCCTAATAAAAAGCTGAAGATTTCCACAACAGTTGTAGGAGAAATCCGAACAACAGCCCTCAAACCAGTTGTTGAAAAACAACTTTCGGAACTCTTAGCTGATGGCATTATAAGACCATCCAGATCACCTTACAATTCACCAATTTGGGTAGTCCCAAAAAAGATGGACGCTTCCAAAGAAAGGAAGTACAGAATTGTCATAGATTATAGAAAATTGAACTCCATAACAATAGCCTATAGACATCCCATTCCAGATATCAATGTAGTATTGGCTCAATTAGGAAAAAATAAATTCTTCTCAGTTCTGGACTTAAAAAGCGGCTTTCATCAGATTCCGTTAAGGGAATCCGACATTGAAAAGACTGCGTTTTCGGTAAACAGTGGTAAATTTGAATTTACACGTTTGCCCTTTGGACTGAAAAATGCTCCAGCAATTTTCCAGACGGCTCTAGATGATATATTGAGAGAGCATCTCGGAAAAAAATGCTTCGTCTATATAGACGATATAATAATATTCAGTCAAACCGAAGAACAACATTTCAGAGACATTGAAGACATCTTCCTTACATTAAAACAAGCCAATATGACAGTTCAACTCGATAAATGCGAGCTCCTTAAAAAAGAAGTGGAATTTTTGGGTTTTATAGTTTCGGCAGACGGTTTGAAAACAAACCCAAATAAAGTAAAATCAATAGTAGAATTTCCAGCGCCTAAAACGCTCAAAGATTTGCGCTCATTCTTAGTCCTATCAGGGTATTATCGGCGGTTTATAACAGACTACGCTAAGTTAGCGAAACCCCTTCTTAGAGGGGAAGGAGGACGATTGTCTAGACACAAATCGCACAAAACTTTGATTTCTCTCGATAAAACAGCAATAGATGCATTCAACAAAATTAAAGCAACACTAGCCTCGGAAGACGATGTGCTAGCCTACCCGGATCCAAACAAAGAATACGAACTTACAACAGACGCATCAGATCATGCGATAGGAGCAGTCCTATCACAAAACAACAGGCCAATTACATTCATATCTCGCACCCTTAGTAAAACAGAAGAACATTACGCTACAAATGAAAAAGAGATGCTTGCCATCATATGGTCTCTAAATAATCTTAGAAACTACCTCTATGGGTCAGCCAAAGTAAATATCTATACCGACCATCAACCTCTAACGTATGCTCTTAGCCATAAAAATCACAACAGTAAAATCAAAAGATGGAAGTCCATATTGGATGAATATAATTACGAACTGAAATATAAGCCAGGAACAACAAATGTCGTTGCTGACGCACACAGTAGACCTCCACGAGGTGAAATAAATTCATTATCTGGTACAGTCCATAGTGGCGAAAGTTCGTCTGACAATTTAATTCAGATTGCGAACGAACCAATAAATGTATTTAAAAATCAACTATTTTTGAAAATAGGTGAGACCCCGTCATACAAATTTGTTATAGTTTTTCCTACTTATCATAGAAACACAGTTACCGAACAGAGTTTTGACAAAGAAAAACTCATACAGATCTTGAAGGCAAGACTGAATCCCTTAGTAATAAACGGTCTTCATTGCGAAGAAAGAACACTAGACCAAATTCCGGAAATATATCCAATACACTTCAGTTTTTATAGGATTCGATTCTCCAGTAAAATGGTTACAGACCTTACCGACTCTACAGCTCAAGAAGAAGCCATCGTTAATGAGCACAAACGCGCGCATAGGAATAGTGTAGAAAACAAAGAACAAATTTTACAAAAATACTATTTTCCTCAGATGCGAGCAAATATAGAAAAAGTTATCAAAGAATGTAAAATATGCAAAGAACAAAAGTATGAGAGACAGCCAAATAAGCCAATGTTGCAAAGTACTCCCATACCACAATACCCAGGACAAATAATACATATTGACTTATACCTTACAAACAAACAAACCATACTAACTGCAATCGACAAATATTCAAAATTTGCCCAGGTAAAAATCGTAAACTCAAGAGCATCTCAAGACGTGAAACAACCGCGTTCCCGAAAACGTTGTAATTGATAACGAAAAATCTCTAAGCTCAGGTCCGATTCTACACATGCTTGTTCTTTGGTAGAAAGGTAGCAAATGTCCCAGAATTATTGAAATTAGAAATACAGCTAATAAAATAGAGAAAAAACAACAACAAGATTTAGATTACCACAACAAAAGCAAGCACTTAATAAAACAATATACCCCAGGAGATAAAATATTTGTAAAAATTAACCAAACTGTCTCCCCAATTTAAAGAAGAAATAGTAAAGGAAGACAAGCATACTACAGTAATAACAGAATCTGGTAGAATTATCTATAAAGGTCTCATACGCAATTAACTTTTCCAGAAGCATATTCGTTGCTTGTGCAGCAGACGTCCAGGTAATGGACTATTCAAACTCCGAGACTATTACCATGACTACTGGACTAGCCAAAGTCCAAAACGACACCTATAGAATTGTACACTTAATAAACCTTGACGAATATCAAAAGACACTGGACTTCAATAATTCAACATTCAGAAAAAGCATTAGTCCGTCGAATGCAATACACCCATACATTGAAGAAGAGATTCATGGGACTCAGCACATGCTGGACAATCTAAAAATCAAAAATAAAAGAAAAAGACATATATATGCCTTAGGTGCCACTTGGAAGTGGATAGCGGGTTCCCCAGACTTTAGCGACTTCGAAATAATAAAAGAAAAGATTAATAATGCACTTCAAAATAATAATAATCAAGTCATAATAAACAGGTTAATGATCGAAAAGATAAATAATATAACAAAAAAACTCGAATACATGTCAAACAGAATAGGGTATGAAAAAAATGCACAAAGAGACATAAACATAATTATATCTTATCAAATAAAAATATTAAAAGAAGAAGTAACAAATTTAGAACATGCCATACAATGGGCAAAAGCGGATATAAATAATCCAAGTATATTAAGTAATAAAGAAATTAAGAAAATAATTGAAATAATCGAAAAAGATAAAGTTCCATTTATAGACATTGAAGACGCTATGCAAATTGCCGACCTCAATATTGCCAGTTCAGGCTCAACCTTAATTTACATTATAAAAATTCCAATGACAGAAATTGAACTATGCGAAAAATTATTAATAAGACCGATAAAGAAAGGAAATATTGTAAACAAAATCGAAAACGAAAATATAATTAGATGTAAGAATAAGATTTTCATTGAAAAAAATAGTTGCAAAACATACAACCAAGTAAATTTGTGAATTAGCTGAATTAGCGACTGGCCAACATCCGCCATAAGCCACGCGCTGCACCTGCACTTTCCGCCGAAAACACTTCTTGGAAGAATTCAGCAAGTTATAGCGATCAGCGTTCTCACCGACTCAGGAAGTTACAACACCAAAAGCCGACGACACAGCCAATGCCTCTGCCAGCAAGTGTGGTATAAGTAGGGATTTGTTAGGTAAAATAAGTTAGTCTTAAGGCAACACTGCTTTTGTCAACAATAAAATTATTTTTTTCAACAAACGAAATAAAAGTCTCGTTTAACTTATATATATATATATATCTTTTTAATATATTTATTTATTTCATAATAAAAACACATTTACTTCATTATGTATTAAACTTTTATTAGTTTTAAATCTTTTCTTTTCGTTTTTTTTTTATTTTGTCTAGATCGTTGGCTCTGCTTTCATATTTCTTTTTTAGACATTTATTATGTAGCTTGTACAATTTAATGAGCGCATTAACGATCATTATAACGGCTATTATGCCCACGATCAAAGTGATCCAATCTTAATTATTTACTTACTTTTTTTATTACATTTGCGGTAGAATCTACCGACTTTGTGTCTATTAGTTCCATATTGGGGACCGTTCTTATTTTATTATCTCTATGCAACGCAGTGCAAGGTTTAAAAGAAATTTCGCTTTGATCTGTGTCAGCTGGTGGTCGCCGTTCTTGGTACGCTGACAGTCCCTCGCTGCTGTAGTGCTTCTCAATCTTTGATTTCTTATATTTCCACTGATGATCCGCTGGTACAGGCCGTGCAATCCCTGCACGTCTACTCACAAGCTGGGTTTTAATGTGGTCCCTCGCAGTCGTTAGGGCATTGAATTTTGAGCTCCGGCAGGCTTTTGGGCTGAGGAGGTTGGATTTTATTAGTCTTTAATATTGATTGAATTTGTTTCTCTGAGCGAGCGGGTGTGGTGGGGCCATTCGGGCGCTGGAGTTTTTGCATATAATAGCCACCTTAGGCGCGCTATTTCCTTCTTTACTTTATTGCGTACTCCGCCCCTGTTTTTACCCATCAAACTCACACTCTACTTACTCAGAATTTTCCTCAAAGCCGCCGGTTGTTGCTGTTTGTTATATGCCGGTTGTTGCTGTTTGTTGTTGACCGGTCCTGTCACGGTCGCCATGAAGTATTCCGCAGAGGATGTGTTTCAAAATAGAGGAAATATTTAAATGCAACACTTGTAGTTTCGGTTTGGCGGGGACGTCAGTCCCTGCAGAATGTTCTTTATTCATTGATTCGTTAACATAAAATCAACTGGTGCCAAGCGCTGCGACATAGCAGCCAAGGCTCTTATGTATTCTTATACATAGATTGAGAGAGTATGTTGGGTGCGCGCAGTATGTAAGCTATTGCCCTATAAGCCATTGTCCCACATCTCATATTTCAACAACATTTCTGGGTAAACACAAGTCCCCAAAATGCTGACCAAAGGTCTGCATTCTTTCCGCTGTCAACGACCAGCTAAAGTGCGATCATCTGCACTTCGCACCACGTGGCCGCTGGCGGCCACTGCTTCGCTGCCGACGCCTGCTGCGACGCTGCCGACACTTGATTGCTAGGGACTTAGGGAAATATTTTGTATCTTAGTTTTAGTTTCAATTAATCAATCCAAATAAACGGTCGCTTGCGACCCACAAACCAAAATAAAATAATTGTATAATAATTATTTACTTGTACATGGCTAGCGTGAGAACGCTGACCATGCATTTAGGCAGTGTGGCTCATAAGTGGGTGATCATGTTACACTTCCACTTGAACTTCGCTTTTTGCATAAACACTGCAACAATGTAATTGTACTTATATCTAAATGACATAATACAATGTATAATATATATAATAATATATATATATATATATATATATATATATATATATACATATATATATATATATATATATATATATATATATATATATATAATTACAGTTGGGGACACTGTACATGTTTGTATTGGCGACATGGAGTCGCAAATATTTGGTTAACTGTACCGATTGAGTGTTCTAGGAATGTGTGCAAAGCCAGGCAGCAGAGAATTTAGTGAGAAACTCTGCAGCTGAGTGAGGTCTGATCGTAGGGCAATTACAGTTAAAGACAAAGAAAGAACAAATTATTCGTAAGAAGTGAAGCAAACACAAATTGCGTAGTTAAGCAATGCGTTTGTAAAATTCAGTCAGTCTTGTGCGCGGCCCCGATACGAACAGAACTCATTGCTAACGCACCCAACATGTATTCGTCTCCGACATCCGAAGTGAGATTTGCCATGCCTACAGATTCTCTTACTTCTTCTGATGATTACTTGGCAGCATTAGAAGCTCAGAACCGTAATCTTTTGGAGATAATTAAATCTATGCAGAAACCAAGGCCACCAGCAGCAGAGACTAAAACTTCACATGTCGCCTTACCCAAATTTAGTCCCGATTGCGTGAGAGCTGACGGTTCAGCCTGGTGTACAACAGTAGATCTCATATTTGCTGACAACGTGATCGAAGGCAGCGGCTTGGTAATTGCGTTGAGCAAGGCGCTAGAAGGCAGTGCATCACAGTGGCTGTCGCAAGTGTGATTTGCTGGTATCACTTGGGCTCAGTTTAAAGAATTGTTTGTTCAACGTTTTGTCGGCATCGAGACATCTGCTGCCATCCTTTTAAATATTTTAAACGCTCGCCCAAAACCTGGAGAAGGATTCGCTGAATATGGCAGTCGCATTGTCACCCAGCTTTTATCTAAGTGGAAAGCTAAGGATTTGGAGGAAATCGCAGTGTCGGTAGCCTTGGCGCACATGGGACAAATCGACAACAATTTGTTACGTTGGGTGTTCACTACCAATGTGAAGACTCGAAACGAACTACAACAACAACTACAGGCACATGCTTTTCACAAGCGCAATAGAGATGAGAATGCGTACTTGACAGGCCCAGTACACAAAAAATCAAAATTTTCATCACTGGTGAAATGTAAATTGCGGAAAGTCTGGCCACAAGTATGCTGAATGCCGCAATCGAGTGGAGAAAAGATCCAGCACAAAGGGAAGCCACGACGGTAGCAGCACGTCTGGAGCAAAAGATCGATCTGATGTAATGTGTTTCAAGTGCAATGGCCACTACGCATCTACATGTCCGAAAGGCGTCCAAGCGGAAACGAAAGGGGCTATGAGAAGCGCTTAGACATTTGTACAGTAGCGCCACCACAAGGCAAAATAAATATATCTGGTTAGTCTGTTCCATTTTGTTTCGACTCAGGATCTGAATGTTCCTTAGTTACGGAAAGTGTGGCTGAAAAATTCAAGGGAAAAATAATTCATAATGTTGTTAAACTAAATGGCATAAGTAATGACTCTATCTTCAGTACTAAGCAAATTTTGTGTAATATAAATATTGAACAATATTGTTTTGAGGTTTTGTTGCATGTTATTATGGATAAGTATCTTAAATATGATGTTTTGATAGGACGTGAAATTCTAAGCCAAGGCTTTGGGGTATCAATATATGCCGAACAGTTGCTTATTTATAAAACAAAAGTGGTAAATTCTTTAACCATAAGTGATTACAACCACGTCATAGATACCAATGATTAACTAAATGAATCCGATAAGATGGCCTTAAAGAATCTTTTGAAAAATTACGCTAATTGGTTTATAGACGGAATTCCACAGACTATGGTGACAACAGGCCAATTGGAAATTAGACTAATAGGTCCACAAAAGACAGTGCAACGTCGACCATATAGGCTTAGTGAAGACGAAAAAGACCATGTCCGTTGTAAAATGTATGAACTATTGAAATCAAATGTTTTTCGCCCCAGATTTTCTTCATTTACTAGTCCTATGATGCTGGTTAAAAAGAAAAACGGTTCTGACCGTCTCTGCGTAGATTACCGAATACTTAATGAGAACACAATTGCAGATAAGTACCCGTTACCTCTCATTTCTGATCAGATTGCCAGGCTTCGAGGTGCAAGATATTTTTCATGTCTTGATATGGCTATATCAATCCCGTAATCCAATGATCGGGCACCGTTTTGTTAGAGGAAAGAGTTGAGAATGCCCTTTCTGAAAAACGCGCCTTCTGTGTTCCAGCGCGCCATAATTAAAGCTTTAGGTAACTTAGCACACACTTTTGCAGTTGTCTATATCGACGATGTTTTGATAACAGCAGAATCGAAGGACGAAGCGTTAGACCGACTTCAGATAGTCTAGAAACATTGGGTAAAGCCGGATTTTCGTTTAATATAAAAAGTGCTCCTTTCTCAGAACTAAAATTGAATATCTTGGGTTTGAAATATGCAATGGCGAACTTCGGCCCAACTCTCGTAAGATTCAAGCATTGATAGGATTGCCACCCCCACAAACTGTGTCCCAGTTAAGACAATTTATTGGTTTGGTTTCCTACTTCCGTCAATTTATTCCACAGTTCTCAGAGACATTAAAACCTTTAAATTCCCTGACTTCAAAGAAAAACACCGAATTCGTTTGGCTATCAGAGCATGAGCGAATTCGTTCAAAAATAATAACGGCTTTGACACAAGCACCCGTTTTGACCATATTTGAACCTCAGTATGCAATTGAATTGCACACAGACTCTAGCTCCATTGGTTATGGCGCTACATTGCTTCATAAAATTGAGAACAAACCACATGTTGTGGAATATTTTAGTAAATGTACGTCCCCTGCACAATCAAACTACCACTCATATGAACTTGAGACTCTTGCAGTTGTTAATGCAATCAAACATTATCGCCATTATTTGCAAGGTCGAAAATTTGTGGTATACACAGATTGCAATCATTAAAGGCAGTCGTATAAAATGGATCTAAGTCCAAGAGGCATAGGTGGTGGGGATTTTTACAATCATTTGATTTTGATCTTGAGTATAGAAAGGGAGAACGAATGTCACATGTCGATTTTCTTTCACGAAATCCATTGTCTTTAAAGGAAAAGTGTGTAAACAAAATAACTGAAATGCGAATTAATTTGACAGAAGTAACAGATAATTGGTTGATATCTGAACAACAACGTGATACAGAAATTGAAGATATAATTATAAAATTACGAAATGATGAACTTCCTGAGAATCTAGACAGAACTTATGAATTAAGAAGGGGAATATTGCACAAAAAAATTCAAAGAAATGGTAGAACTAAATCTTTACCTGTTATCCCAAGAGCTTTTAGATGTGCACTGATAAATCACGTTCATGAGTCTATCATGCATCTGGGATTGGAAAAAAACATTGGACAAAGTTTACGGATATTACTGGTTCGAAAATATGTCGAAATATGTGCGAAAGTTCGTAGAAAATTGTTTAACATGCAAATTAGCAAAACCACCTGTTGGAAAAATACAGGCAGAGTTGCATCCGATTCCTAAAATAGATATACCATGGCACACTGTGCACATTGACATAACTGGTAAAATGAATGGTAAAAATTACCTTAAGGAATACGTAATCGTAATTATAGATGCTTTTACTAAATTCGTTTATTTTTATCACACTTTGAAGATAGATACTGACAGCTGTATAAAAGCTGTAAAATCGATCGTGTGTTTGTTTGGTTTGCCAACCCGTATAATAACTGACCAAGGCCGATGTTTTGCTAGTACTGAATTTCGCGAATTTTGTTCCGCTCAAAAAATACAGTTACATTTGATTGCTACAGGTGCTAGCCGGGCAAATGGTCAGGTAGAACGGGTAATGAGTACGCTCAAGAGTATGTTAACTGCTGTAGAAGCTAGTCAGAGGTCGTGGCAGGACGCCTTGATTGAGGTTCAACTAGCAATGAATTGCACGATTAATCGGGTCACTAAAGTAAGCCCATTAGAATTATGAATTGGCAAGGAAGCGAGACCTTTAGGTTTATTACCAATAAATGAAGAAGAGGATGTGGTAGACAGACAAAAATTAAGAAAACAGGCAAAAGAACTTATGGAAGACAATGCACGATATGATAAAATTAGATTCGACAAAAACAAGGCAAAAATTATAAAACATAACGTGGGTGATTACGTATTGTTAAAAAATGAAGAACGCCATCAAACTACACTTGATCCAAAATTTAAGGGACCTTTTAAGATAGTTAAAGTCCTAGATGGAGATCGATATGAACTAAAATCATTAACAAGTAAGCGCACATACAAGTATTCTCATGAATTTTTAAGAGCTTTACCAAATAATCAAGAAGGGTTAAGCAACGATATAGACGACACTATATGTGTGTCAGATTCCCAAGAAGGGAAATAAAGACCGCACCATAACAGAGGGACTTGTTATGGCGGGGGTCTAGAGGACCGCACCATAACAGAAGGAATTGTTATGGCGGGGGTCAAGAAGCCAAGCTTAAGTGTTGACGGCTATGAAAATGAAAAGAAATGAAAATGAAAGAATATGAAATGAAAGAATATGAAATGAAAAAAAAAAAATGTTGAAAAAAAATCTTTATTTAAATGAAATTGAATAAAGGATAGATATTATTTTGAAAAAAAAGAGAAAATAAAATAAATGTAAAATAGCTTTAAGGTTATTATTCTAAAGGAATTGAATAAACAACGAAATTATAACGTTCAAAGAACAAAAAAAATATGGCAAATGGTATTATTGAGAATATCTAAATTCCTAGTTAACACACGAGGACGTGTGATTTGTCAGGAAGGCCGTGTCGCAGAACGAAAGAATTACAGTTGGGGACACTGTACATGTTTGTAATGGCGACATGGAGTCGCAAATATTTGGTTAACTGTACCGATTGAGTGTTCTAGGAATGTGTGCAAAGCCAGGCAGCAGAGAATTTAGTGAGAAACTCTGCAGCTGAGTGAGGTCTGATCGTAGGGCATTTACAGTTAAAGACAAAGAAAGAACAAATTATTCGTAAGAAGTGAAGCAAACACAAATTGCGTAGTTAAGCAATGCGTTTGTAAAATTCAGTCAGTCTTGTGCGCGGCCCCGATACGAACAGAACTCATTGCTAACGCACCCAACATGGATTCGTCTCCGACATATATATATTTTATATATATCATGCGCACATACCACAACGCACTCTTGTTGCAGAAAAAATATCCACTCTCTTGAGCGCTAGAATTTTAGAAATGTGTGGCTGGAAAACTAAGCGTTTATTATTAAACCCCAGCATCCTGCTGAAATGTTGACTTTGACATTTAAATTTATATCATGCACTTTATATTTGAATTGAAGCCTCTTTATCACGTAGCGGTTACCAAAATGTTTCGCAAACAATATTTTTTGCTAGCTTTTATGCGAATATTATCGCCCGAAAGTTTTTAGAAATAAAAAGGTCACAATATTTTACAAAATTTAGGCAAAATTTGCGAGATTAAAAAAAAGTACGGCACGTCCAGCTTAAGCGAGAAATTACGAATTAAACTAGATCGGAACTCAATTAAGCTAAACTAGATAAGTTTTTAGATTGAGCGCCAAATTCAAATGTTAATGTTACCAATAATCTTCTGATGAAACAATTGTATGGAAGCAACATTACAAAGTCATCAACTATTAGAAATTAAGCGGAACGTAGGGGGATTGGAAAATCTGGTGGTAATCAGGTTAAGCTACTTTCCTATTAATCTGCCATTTTATTCGACCATTTGCAAATTTAAAATCTTGACTTGAATCTTTCGAAGGAGACTAAAATCCTGAAGCTGCAGAGGTTAGAAGGCTTAGAAAAAGGAAATTTGATCAGCATACAACAAGTTCGTTTGGCAGACGGAGTGATACGATTTCTTTATATTTTTGGTAACTTTGGTGGTTTCCAATGTGTCCTTCTATATATTTTTATGTTTAGACAAACCTAATATACTTTTAACTTAATGGGTTCTCTGACGTCTATTTTTGGGGGATCCACCAACGCAACTTCTGCGAAGTTGTGTTCAAATTTTCAGTGCAAATGTCTCTAAAAATGTGTGAATGAGATATTTTAAATAAATTTAATTAAACGATTTCTTCACTTTAAATTAAGTAAAAAAATAATCAAAATTTCCAACGATCGGTGTGCTGAATTAGGCCGATTTAGGTTTGTGTTGGCGAGCCAGAATTCAAGCTCCAAAGCTAACTGGCATTCTGCTAACATCGTCGCAGCCAATTTAATTCCTTACTTTGAATATAACGAGAAACGAGGCGATACATTAATAAAACCTCAAATACTTCCACATATAATTGCTTAAAACTTTGTAATTGATCTAAATAAATTTAATAAGTGTAATGTGGAGTGGATTGTTTCTTGAGTGGAGTGTTGATTGCTTTGAGCTTGTCCGTTTGGCAGTAAATAACAATCTATTATGATTGTTTTGAGGAGGGCATTGATTTATGCCACCTAGTTCTATTTGCGAAGGGTGTGACGCGAAATTGTTCTTTTATAAAAAACCAAACACTAAATTAAGAGAGCAGAGTTTGTTGTTTTGGACTTCACTTGTTTTCAATATTGTATTGCTTTATAATTAATTATTAATTGCGCGACAGCGGCTAGCGATTAGTGCGAACGAAAGCTTAGCGAAGACTGGTTAAAAGGAATGCGTTTACATGCGTGTACATAAGAAGTTTTTAGAGAGTGAATATAAGCATAAAACAGATTTAGTGATAATAAGCAACAATGAGCAAGTAAGAACAATTGGCGGGAGAATTTACGTTATATTTGAATTTGAATTTTTAAGATAGGTATTAGGTTTGAACATTATTTATGTTGTGTTTATTGTATATGTTGTGCATTGTTTGTGGAGGCTTTGATCTGCTCCCGACATACTCCCCCCGCTGGAAGAGGCAGGCTGACAGCTGATGTGGTCTCAAGGGGCAGAGCGGCTAATTTGCCTATTGCACGTCTAGTGGTACCAGTGGCGGTTCGAATAACTGCAACTCGGGCGACGCCATCACTTCCAGGAATGATGCTCTCGACCTTTCCGATCCGCCATTGCAAGGGAGGGAGAGCGTCATCTTTAAGTAACACAATGCTGTGCACCAGGAGATTTGGTTTCGAAACTCTCCATTTTCCGCGCTCTTGCAGAGTCGACAAATATGCTGTGCTCCATTTGCGCCAAAATGTTTGCTGCATTTGACAGACCAGTTGCCATCGACTTAAGCGATTGATGTTGAGGTGGGTTATATCTGGCTGGTCGATCGTCGCAAATGGTGCACCAATCAGGAAATGTCCAGGGGTGAGGACTTCCAAATCATCTGGGCTTTCTGAAATTGGACAAATTGGGCGTGAATTAAGCATGGCAGATATTTCACAAACTAATGTTCGAAGCTCATGAAATGATAGGACTGATTTGCAAACTACGCGAACAAAGTGATATTTGGCCGATTTTACAGCGGCCTCCCACAGTCCACCAAAGTGGGGAGAACGAGGCGGGATGAATTTCCAAATGATGCTGTTTGTCACAAAAGGCATTGCGAAGCTCGATATTTTGAGGATCAGCAAGAAAAAGTGTTCTGAGCTCATTCAGTTCATTTTTGGCTCATACGAAATTCGTTGCATTATCTGACCATATGGTACTCGGCTTGCCTCTGATACTAATGAATCGCTTCAAAGCTGCAATAAATGAGGCTGCAGATAAATTCTCCACCAATTCCAAATGTGTTGCCTTTGTTGAAAAACAGACGAAGATGGCGATATAGCACTTTGAGGGTGGCCGGTTTCTGACTTCGTGCTTTATATAAAATGGTCCACAGAAATCAATCCCAGTCGTTGTAAAAGGTCGACATGGTTGAACACGGCTTTCTGGCAGGGGACCCATGATGGTCTCTAAAATAATAGGCTTTACTCGAAAGCAGCGAACACATTTCCGTATTGTGGCAGGTACTGTCTTTCGGCCTCCAATCGGCCAAAATCGTTGTCGCAATGCGGATAGAAGACTCTGGGGTCCTGCGTGGAGAAATTGGACATGGAAGTGAGTTATAATTGCACGAGTCACAGGATGATCCTTTGGCAGTAGCATAGGGTGTCTTGCTTCAAAATCTAGAATTGAGTTTTGTAGCAGACCGCTAACTCGCAGCAATCCTTCACGATCGAGCATCGGGCACAATGAAAATAGTTTGTTTTTTGGTGATAGCTGCCTTTTTGCTGATAAAGTTTTATATTCATCAGTTAACTGGGATCGCTGTATTATTTTGACGATGAGATGTGTACCGCCTTTAATGTCAGCGACAGTTAAAGGCCCATACCGATGTTCTTTGGATCTCAGCAACAAAAATCTATGTACATATCCAAAGACCCTTTGTAATTTAGCGAACGAATTTTGAAATTTACATCCATATGTGATGTCGTGTTTTTCTGCCAAAAGTAAAATATTGCGACGACGCTCGGGTAACTCTACGACTGAAGTCGCAAGAACTGGCCAACAGGAAGCATCCGATCGCAGAAAGGTAGGTCCTTCTCGCCATAAATTTGATTCCAGAAGCTCGCGTGGAGTGCATCCTCTGGACAATATGTCAGCTGGATTTAAGTTTGTGGGTACGTGGTGCCAAGTCATGTCCTTTGTGCGTTCCTGAATCTGGGCAATCCTTGGAAATTTGAGATGACTGACTGAAGATATTTGTTTTATGTGCTCCAACCATAAGGAGTGCAGCGATTGCGGCAGAGATTCATCCCAGTCACATTTTTCTTTCCATAAGATTTGGAGAAATATTTTCAGTCTGGTTATAATGGGTGCAATTAGTCCAAGGGGATCGTAGAATTTGGCAACTGTCGACAAGATGGATCGTTTTGTAGCAGGTTTTTGTTGAATAGTTTCGGAAAGGCTGAAGAGGAGATTATCCGAGTTGGTGTCCCAAAGAAGACCTAAGGTTTTCAGAACATCAGTGCCATCGTGAAAACTCATTGTTTTCTCACGATCCTCCTGTGGTTCTCCATCAAGGGCTGCAAGCTCATTGGAACACCATTTTCGAATTGGAAAGTGTTCTCTTCTCAGCAAGGCCTTGACTTGTTGACGAATTTTCGATACCTCTTCAATTGAGTCTCCTCCTGAAATTAGATCGTCGACGTAGAAGTCTCTTCGAATTATTTTTGCTGCCAATGGAAATTCAGTTTCCTCGTCGTACGAAAGTTGGTGCATAGCACGAATTGCTAAGAAGGCAGCAGGTTTCGTTCCATATGTGACGGTATCGAGAGTATAAAACTTGATTGCCTCATTAGGGTTGTCTCGCCATAATATACATTGAAGGTATTGGTCAGGGTGCTTAACCCTCACACATCGATACATCTTACAGATGTCTCCACACAATGCTACCTTGAAGAATCTGAAGCGAAGCAAGGTGTTGAAAATTTTGGGCTGAATCGTGGGCCCTGAAAAAAGCAAGTCATTTAAGGAGTAGCCAGAAGTTGATTTTGCTGATCCATCGAACACGACTCGCAATTTGGTGGTTGTGCTGATTAGCTTCTGAACGCAATGATGAGGCAAGTAGAACTGGGGAACCGATGACTGCCGAGAGGAAAGTGACATGTGTTTTAAATCAATGTATTCCTTAATGAATGCCATGTATTGGGACTTCAAAATTGTGTTTTTTGCTAGCTTGGATTCCAATGATTTAAAACGTCTAAGAGCAAGGCTGTATGAGTCTCCAAGCTTGTCGAAATTGGATTTTGCGGGTAATCGAACAGAATATTGCCCACAAGCAAGGCGTGAAAACGATTTTAAGAAAAGCTGCTCACAAAGGGCTTCTTCATCGGTGGGAACAGCTAAAGATCCACAATCGCTGTCGATTTCCCAAAACCGTTTTACCAAGTCTGGTATCGAGTCGGTTTCGTGCTGGATTCCAAGTTTGGATGACGAAATAGCCAAGACAGAATTTTTGGCACGCGGAACTGAAATGGCTCCACAAGCAATCCAGCCAAGTCTGGTTTTTTGTAGAGTAGGCAGATGTTTAGCCAACTGAATGTTTCCAACGCAATGAAGTTCATAAAATAGACCAGCTCCAATAAGCAGGTCAATTCGTTGGCTCTTATAGAACAGTGGGTCAGCTAGGCATAAATTCTTTGGTATGTTCCAATCTGAAGAATTTAAATCGAAGTGCGGCTGGTAATCAGTGATTGTTGGCATTATACTGGCAGATAGTGATGTGCTGTACTTGTTATCCCGAGAATGAATAACAAGATCAACAGCCCTTTCAGACGCTATGGAAGATTCACAGACCCCTGAGATAGAACTGTTAAAATGTCGAGTTGCGAGCTGAAGTTGGTTGACGAAGCGAGAGGTTATGATATTCAGCTGCGAACATGAATCCAGTAGGGCTCTACATGGGATCAGTGTACCAACGCGATTCTTTACGTATACAATGGCCGTAGCAAGCAACACATAATCGGTCTTTTCTTTTTCTGAAGCTTTAGGTGTGGATGTTGGAGAGGACGATGAAATTAATGCAATTGGGTTTGGCGAATTTATGGGAATAGGTGAATGTGATGTCGAGGCAGTTGGATTTGATTCAATATGCAGCAAGGAATTGTGCTTTGAATGGCAATACTTGCAGGTTCCTGCTTTACATTGCTGCAGGCTATGGCCTTTGCGCAGACAATTGAGACAAAGGTGCAGCCGTTTAGCTTCTTTGTAACGCAGAGTCGGACTGAGGTTAAGGAATTGGGTACATTTGGAAATGAGGTGATCTTTGGAGTCACATAATATGCATAATGAAGTGTTACATGAAGTAATGAGTGTGTTACGCATGATTTTATTAGTTTGAGGTTTTCCCACCTGTTTGCTAGGTGTCTGGATTACCATAGCATTCTCAATATTCTCCATCATCCTGCATCTTTTTTCCAAGAATGTAGCCATATCCGTCCAGCTTAATAGCTTGTTTGTTTGTAATCCTTCTTCCCATTTTTCCTGTGTGTATGGATCCAATTTTGATGTTACCAGGTGAATTAGCATGCCATCTGCAATCTCTTGAGTGGATGCCATCGATTTCAAAGCGCGCAGATGCGAATTCATCTGATCACTTAAGTACCGTAAACTGCTCGAACCCTTCTCCACACCTGAAAGCTTGAAAAGAGACCGTATGTGTGCCTGAAAATGTAAAAGCTTATTATCAAATCGGGAGACTAATAGTTCGATAGCCTTATCATAATTCAACTCAGTGAGTTCCAGGGAACGAATTGTATCCAACGCTGAGCCATCCAGACAAGAACGGAGGTGATGGAACTTCTCAAGTTTGCTTATCCCATCATTGTCACCAACAACAGTATTGAACATGCCGAAAAAATCCGGCCAGTCAATATAGGCGCCAGTGAACCGCGGTAATTTGAGCTCCGGTAGACGAGAGACGCGTAATGAACCTTTGGATGAATTTTGGTCCATATTGAAGTTGGATATAGCTGTAGAGTTAATAACCGACACTCTACGTAGCTTTGAAAGTTCACGAGAAATTTTTGATTTAGCATCACAATACAAATGAGCAAAATTAGACCGATTGTCACTAGCCAATTCAAGCAAATTTAATTTTTCGACAACTGTTTGTGCTTTATCAAAATTGGCGTTCATTTGCTCTATAAGTTCAAGACGCACTTCGAAATCGGCTTCATCAAAATTGGCCACCCCGTCTGTACCAAGAAATGCATTTAAAGCAACTAGTTGGCGATTTATGGAATCAACCTTTGCTTTGTGAAAATCCATATCACTCAAATCCGACGCGGTTCGCACAGTAGGGGAACCATTTTCAGCCATAATGATTTTTTATTTGTATTTAAAGGTCACTATCACAATCACTGCGAGTTGCGTTTTCAACTGTACTCAAGTACCGAAATTAGAAAACCGAAAGAACCGTAACCGTTCAATGACCGCTAAAATGTCTTATGTATTTAAAACGTATGTACCAAAACAACAACAACTCTGCCTTTATATACAAGAAAGCGCGGTTAAATTTGCAACTGTTCGTCGACCTTTTCACCGAATTATGAAAGGTAACTGTGCAAATATGTTTGTTTTTAATTTTGCCGAATTGCAAATTAAATGGTCAAATTGTATTTAGTTTAGTTATTTTATGCAACACTTTCACAATCACGTCGGGGTCACCAAAATGTTTTGAGGAGGGCATTGATTTATGCCACCTAGCTCTATTTGCGAAGGGTGTGACGCGAAATTGTTCTTTTATAAAAAACCAAACACTAAATTAAGAGAACAGAGTTTGTTGTTTTGGACTTCACTTGTTTTCAATATTTTATTGCTTTATAATTAATTATTAATTGGGCGACAGCGGCTAGCGATTAGTGCGAACGAAAGCTTAGCGAAGACTGGTTAAAAGGAATGCGTTTACATGCGTGTACATAAGAAGTTTTTAGAGAGTGAATATAAGCATAAAACAGATTTAGTGATAATAAGCAACAATGAGCAAGTAAGAACAATTGGCGGGAGAATTTACGTTATATTTGAATTTGAATTTTTAAGATAGGTATTAGGTTTGAACATTATTTATGTTGTGTTTATTGTATATGTTGTGCATTGTTTGTGGAGGCTTTGATCTGCTCCCGACAATGATTTTTCAATCTCTTTGAATACAAACGCCGGGCTTCATGTCTTTCTAAGAAAATCTTTTATAGACAATCACTCTGTTTGATTGCCTATGCTAACACGCTGGAAAAAGAATAAACTTCTACAATTAAATATGGGTACCACTTCATCAAATTCCAATAAAACAGCAATGAAGAAACCATCATTGACGTATCGAACAATAGCAAAGGTGATGAAGCTAGAAGTGCGCTTAATCAGACGGCGCTAATGGCAGCCATATAGGCCCATTTGGCTCCCATATCGGTGCAGGTGCAGAAATTAAGAGGTGAGGCAAGAAGCATTATGATCCCATACGGAGGCGCGCCAGCTGAAGCTGCGCATGGATCCAGCTATGCGCATGGATGTAATGCCACAGACGGTGGGATTTCACACGGCAAGCCACATCATTTACAACATGAAGGAGCACTGTCTGTCAGTGCGCGAGGATTTGGATGCGTAACGGCGAGTAAAGAATCATTATGGTCCCACCTGGAGGCTAGCCAGCTGAGGCTGCATATGGATCCGGCTCTGCACTGGGTAAAGCACAAGGACAAGCACAATGCCCAAGAAGAAGAGATGAAAGTTGCGGACGGTAACTCTGGACAAATTGGAGAACATAGCACTGTGTTGGGCCATATTTATATTTCACAGATAAATAAAAGCAGTCAGGTATATGACAATTCTAATGTAGGGGCTGCTCAAAATAATTCGTTCAATGAAATGCATGGCTTGGGTTTGTCAAATGGGCTGGAGTATGAATGCCAACGGTATTCGCCAAATAAAAAAATTTATTGGTTTACCATTCTTCTATGGACAACCTGAGGATTGGTTTTCTACTGTGGTTGGTCTATTAATTACTCATCAATGTTATCGACGTAATGGAATATTTGAAATTCAGATACGGACGACCAGTTCAATAAAACCGATATTTTTGAGAATTGTTTAGAAAACTTGATACCTTTTGGCACAAAGCTTAAAAATTTGGTAATCTTTTTAGAGACAGCAGAAGCAAAACAATTTTTTCAAAATGTAGTGCACCACGAAGATCTTGTCGAAAAATGCATAATAACATTATAATAAAAGCACTTGACTTTCTGGACGTTGGGCAGGTGTAACTGTAATTAAAGAAGATCTTGCTAAGAGGTTGGGAGTCGACCATTCTAAAGAACAGTCAACTGTTGAATCATCAATGAACTGTAAATGGAAAACAATGGTTCCCGCTAGTGGGAAATACAATTTCGAACATTCAATTGAAATTGTATGAGTCACATGGATGACTTAAATACAATATTTGCCAATTTGTGGATATAGAAATGGTGATCCAGCTATTTTAATAGACCTAAATAATATACGTCTAATTTCTACTCTGAAAAGCGTCCAGATCGGCCGTAATATAGTTGCCGCTAAGTCATCGTTAGGATGTTTCTTATAATAAAGGGACAACCGAGACACACACACGTAATTTGTCTGTGAACCGTGCTCATGCACAAGAAGATTTATTAGAAGACGATTTGTACAAGCTGATAGCAGACTATTTTACCACAGAGAGCTTAACGTTAACCATTGGAGTTACGAGATATTGCACGAGCTCGTGACATATTGTTAAGCACAACAAGAATATTTAATGGTGCTTGTGAAACAGGTCTGTTCGTTGATTTGCGGGTTTTATAGGTAATTTTAAGGAGTTTTTAAGGTGGTGGTGATTTTGGGAACAGGATAAAAAGAAAACTTGCCCTTTCGCGTGTCCTATTCTACTATTGATTCTATACACAAAATTTCATAGCTCTAGCTTTATAGTTTGCGAGATATTTTAAATTAAGCAATGAATGAATGCTTGCGACCGACCAAATAGTGGTGGAGGTGAAGGGGTATTAACAGTTTTACCAATAACTTCTGTGTGTATGGTTCGAATTACTTATCTAGGTGTCTAGGGAAAGTTATTTATATTGCCCTTTCCCATGTCCTACAGATTATTCACACAAAATTTCATAACTCTAGCTTTTGTTTTGTTTCTGAGATTCTTGCGATCATACATTGTACAAAATATTAGCGATACGGCCGATTAATATTAAAAAACTTGACAATGAATTTAGGCGAAATTTGCGAGATAAAACAAGTGTGACACGGCCAACTTAAGCGAGAAATTACGAACAGAAAGAAACGATAAAGCAGAAAGCAAATAGAAAAACAATGAATTTGAACTAGATCGGAACTTAATTAAACTAAGCTAGATAAGCTTTTAGATTGGGCGCCAAATTCAAATGCGCCGCAAATTCGCAGTTCATCAAACTCTAGGAGGGAGTTGCCAACAGAACTGTAACAATGATGTTTAGCCGTTTTGACTGCAACTACCCAAAAGCCACAAAAATGAGCAGAACGTGGGGGAATAAAACGCCAGTCAATTCCAACACCAACCCAAAATTCTCGAACAGACTTCAACTGTTAGCTGCTGAGGAACAAGCGCTTAAGTTTGTATCATTGTCCGACCATATATGCTTCTGACGCCCTCGGGTCAGAATAAATCGCTGAAGTGCACTCAGGAAGGTTGATATAGCATTTGACTGGAGGCTGAGAACAGGCCGCAATAGTCAACACCTGTCACCATGAATGCATGTGAAGATTCAGCCATGATATGTTGAACATAATGTGGTTTAGCTCTGAAACATCAAATACATTTACTGGTGACTTGTGCGACAGTTTTGCGACCACCAAGAGGCCAGTATTGAAGGCGTATCAGAGCAAGTAGAGATCGAGGTCATGAGTGTAGATTCTTGAGATGAAAATTCATTATTAATGGTCGTGTGATGGTGTAATAGTTGAAATGTAATAGGTATAGATGTAGTAGATGTAATAGATTTGGTTTTGGAGCTCAGAGCCTCTGCTCTGTTTGAATCGGTTTATTCGAATGAATTCATATTGCTGTTCTTGGGTACAGCTACCCGTACATGGTGTGCTTAAGACTATGTGTTTGTTATATTATATACTTATACACGTGTATGCAGAGGGCATACATATGTTATGTATAGCTTGACCACTTGAGCTGCTAAGTGCATGCTCAGCATTCTCACGCTCCGCGATCGGCTTATGTATAAGCGTTAGATCGTATTTCAAGAGCTGGAGTGTTCATGTAAGTGTTGGTGGTCTTTTGATATTATTTATGTTTATTATAATTTATCTGACAAAGTGTCACAATGTATATACTTTACTTACATATTAACTCTACTCTACATATTGAGGGTAGATACACTACACCTCCCTTTTTAAAGAAATGACGTAATATATGTAGTCATTTTTTAAAAATTATTATTTTTTTTTTTTCATTATTTTATATTTTTGCTATTTTTGTTTTTGTGTTGTTTTTTTTTATAATATACATATAATTTTTTTTTTTTTTTATTTTTGTGTATATAAAATTGTATTTTGATTTGTTATTTATTTATATGTATTGTGTAGATTTAAAAATATTGTGTCTCTTTGTAAATTCGTAAATTCATGAAATTTTTGTATTTTTTAATTTTTGTATATTATTGTCATCATTACCATATTCTGTTGATGTGGTTGATCAGACCAATCGGTTGCATGATGATGATAAGAATAATTTGTGTGTTTTCTTTTGAATAAAATTGAGAGTTTAAATGTTTCGTATTTATTTGTTATTTAATGAAAAATTACGTTATTCGTTAAAAGTTTTTAATCTATCTGTTGAGATAACGAGCCTTTTCGCTAACTTTTAAAAGCACTAGTAGCCCAAGGAAATTAGTCACAATATATTTCCTTTCAATTATTTATTTGAGCCACGCATTTAGCACTGTCCAAATTGATAGCTAAACGACAACTAACTTTTGCGTCGGCGTAACAAGTGCCGCGAACATAGTTACATAGTTAAGTGCAAGATAAATCGAAAGCAAAGCATATTAAAGAATAAGGGACAAGGAGAATTAGAGATTGAAATAAATTTTATGTATGCTTTAGAGCAGCTGCGGCATCAGCTTGTGAGGGCAAGACCAAACATCCTCCCTCCGTTGGAAGACAAGGGCTTGCAACTTCATTCTGACGAGGTACTTCATCATCAGTAGTGGGAAGAACACACAGTCTTCGGACAGCTCTCTTTGTTGTTCCATTAGCCATCTTTAGTACTGCAACACGAGATACTCCATCCGCTCCTGATATCAGTTCGACGACTCGAGCCAATGGCCATTTTAAAGGGGGCATATTTTCATCTTTGACTATGACGATATCGTTAACTCTAACTCCAGGCTGGGGGTTGCGCCACTTGGCGCGCTGCTGCAAAGTAGTAAGCCATTCTTCACGCCATCGAGACCAGAATATTTGTTGGTAATATGATATCTTCTGCCAGCGATCCAAACGATTGATATTGAGCCCAGTAACATCAGGCTCTGGAAATAAAGACAGAGGAATGGTACCCAAGAAATGTGCGGGTGTTAGGACGTCCAGGTCTTCAATGTTCTCCGAAATAGACATTAATGGACGTGAGTTAATTATTGCGGCGATGTGGCAGACTAATGTGCGAAGATCATCAAACAGCAAAAGAGAGGACCCAACAGCACGATAGAAATGGAATTTTGCTGTCTTAACTGCTGCTTCCCAAAGTCCTCCAAAATGAGGTGAGCGGGGGGTATAAATTTCCATTCTATGTCATCCATTAAGCTGAAATTTTGCACAGCTTGTTGATGACCAGAACTCCAGAACAGCCTTTTTAGATCTGCCAATTCGTTTTTTGCGCCAACAAAATTAGTGGCATTATCTGACCAAATACGAGTCGGCTTTCCTCGGGTACAAATAAATCTTTTAAGTGCGCTGAGAAATGACGATGTGGTGAGATCTGGAATCAGCTCAACATGTACTGCCTTTGTGGCAAAACAAATGAAGATGCATATATAGCATTTAGCATGTACCTTGCTTCGAACACCACTCTTATAATAGAACGGCCCACAAAAGTCTAATCCAGTAACATTGAAGGTACTTGAAGCAGTTACTCGATCCTTTGGAAGGTCTGCCATAATATGCTCAGCTAAACGTGGCTTGGCTCTAAAGCAAATTATGCATTTGTTCACAGCATTTGCTATTGTTTTTCGTCCACCAATTGGCCAATATTGCAGGCGAATATGCGCTAGTAAGGCACGGGGTCCGGAGTGAAGATTGCGACGATGAAAATGCATAATAATAGCTCTGGTCACGAGGTATTGACGCGGTAAAATAATTGGATGCTGTGACTCAAATGCCAAAGCAGAATTTTTCCATCGGCCACCCACACGTATAAGTCCATCTTTGTCAATAAAGGGCGCCAGTGAAGCTATAGAGCTTGATGAGTTCACTGGGTGATTCTTCATCAGCTGTTTGTATTCTTCATTCATATGTACCATCTGAATGGAGCGCAATAACATTTTTGTTCCCTCTTGAATGTGTTCCAAAGACAGTGGAATTTTAGAGAGCCTATGTCGAAATCGGTATATATAGCCGAATACATTTTTTAGTTTCTGCCATGAGTTGGCAAACTTGCATCCACTGGACACATCCGAACTGTTAAAAAATCCAAGGAAAACCTTCATCCGCAATTCAGGTAATGGTTTTATAGCAAGGCAAGACTCAGGCCAACTATTTCTTCCTGTAGTTAAATACGATGGGCCACAAACCCACAAATCGGAGTCCAGAAGCTCGCTTGGTAGTGCTCCTCTTGACAGTATATCCGCTGAATTTAGTTTTGTTGGAACGCAGCGCCATTCCATTCCAGAGGCAACACTTTGAATTAACGAGATTCTATTAGCAGTGAAAATTTGAAACTTTGATGGCTCTTCCTTTATCCAGGATAATACTACAGCTGAATCAGACCAGCAATAAAACGGACACGAAAATAAATCCATAGATTTGACTTCCCGCATCAATTGGACTAACAATAACGCGCCGCATAATTCCAGCTTGGGTATGGTTAAGGTCTTCAATGGTACTACGCGCGACTTTGCACAAAGTAAATGAGTCACTCGATTTCCTTTTTCCATAGACACAACATATATGCAGCACCCATATGCATCCATACTGGCATCGCTGAAACCGTGCACTTCTAGTACGCAACCTGGCCGGATAGCTAAGCGAGGAAATTTTAATCCTTCGGTACGGCCTATTTCAGAAGCTAACTTCAACCATAAAGAGTGCAGGGAGGCAGGTAAACTCTCATCCCAATCTAGTTTTTCTCTCCAGAGCATTTGCAGAAAAATTTTGGCTCTTGTAATGACTGGGGCAATTAGTCCAAGTGGGTCGTAAAAGTGCGCGATGGCTGATAGGACGGCTCGTTTGCTAGGTTTTGCGGTACTCTGCATAGGACGAAATGAAAATAAGAGACAGTCTGAGCTCGGATCCCAAGCAAGACCCAACGCTTTTGTGATATTGCTTCCATCATCAAATTTTAGAAAGGTATCCTTTTCTGAATCTGCTACTTTATGCAGGACTCCCTCATCATTAGAACACCATTTCCTAATTTTAAAATGACCTTTCTCCAATTGATTTGTGACTTGCTCCAAGATCTCCTCTACTTCATGAGTTGAATTTCCTCCTGTGATTAGGTCATCAACATAAAAATCCCTCAGCACTGTGCTTGATCCAAGGGGAAATGTTTCCTGTTCATCAGTAGCTAACTGGTGCATCGTGCGAATGGATAAGAATGCGGCAGGCTTAGTACCATACGTAACTGTATCGAGCTTGAATATTTGTACGTCTTCATCTGCACTGTTTCGCCATAGGATGCATTGAAAATAACTGTCGGATTCGGCCATTCTAACGCAGCGATACATCTTACAGATGTCACCGGTCAGTGCCACTGGAAAAGTTCTAAAACGGAGAATTGTACTAAAGAGCTTTGGCTGTATAGTTGGACCGGCCATGAGCAAGTCATTCAAAGAGAAACCAGATGATGATTTAGCGGATCCATCAAATACAACTCGTAATTTTGTCGATGTGCTTTCATCTTTCACAACACAATGATGGGGAAGGAAATATTTGCATAGATGACGAGAGCATCTATCTACAACCGACATATGAATCAGTGTCAGGTATTCCTGCATAAAATTTGAGTATTGCTGTTTGAGCTGAGGAGAACGTTGAAGTTTACGCTCTACATTTAAAAATCGACGCATTGCTTGTTGGAAAGATTCTCCAAGCGTATCTGAACATTGCTTAAATGGAAGTCGAACTGAGTATGCTCCAGAAGCTAAGCGGATGCAATTTTCCTTAAAGTGGCTGTCACATTCAATATCTTCTTTGCTGAATTTAGAACCAGTGTCTCCAAAACTTTCAACTTCCCAGAATTGTTGCACCAATTGATCAATTCCAACATCCTCTTCCTTCGTGGAATTTCCAGGTGATATGACAGCCAGGGCAACTGTTTTGTTTTCGAGTGACCCGCCTCCGGATACTACCCACCCAAGTCGGGTTTTTTGAAGTAGTGGTAGTCCACCAGCCAACTTAATTTGGCCTACACAAAGAAGGTCGAAGAAAAGATGCGCCCCAATAAGCAGATCAATTTTTTGAGGAGTGTGAAATTTAGGATGGGATTTTCCAATTTGCTGTACTTAGTGCTTGACTGGGCTGTCTTTCTGTAATTGTGGGAACAATCAACGCCGTAAAACTCGTAGAAAATTCTGAATTAAGTGATTTCATGGTAAGGGACACGGAATAACCTTCAGAAGCAAAATGTACGTCACCCAGACCACATACTGATGAAGTTGCTTTAACTCGTCGTAGCTGCAACTAATGAGCAAGAAAGGAAGTGATGATATGAATTTGAGATCCAGAGATCCATTTCTGCTTTTAATCTTTACAATAGCCGTAGCGAGAAGCACAACATCTGGATTAAGATTCTGAGCTATCAGAGAGGTAAAATGGGACGAGTTATTGGACGTTGAAGCAGTCTGACATTTGGATGGCTGTCCCGTTTGAATATTGCGAGACGATGACGAAGACATCTGAGTTGCTGCTGGAGAATTAATCGCACCACAAGATCGACAACATCCAGACTCGCAATTTCTCAGTAAATGCCCTTTTTTGAGGCAGTTTAAACATAAGCCTAATCTTTTGGCTTCACGAAGTCGAGTTTGGGGTGATATATTTGCAAATTGTGGACAAATATAAATTAGGTGATTTGAGTTGTTGCAAAATACGCAATAATAAGATGTATCAGTGGCAATGAGAGTATTTTTGTATGGATTAGCTCTACGATTAATGCCCACCTGCAGAACTGCGGTAACTGCGTAAGCAGCAGTAGCATGCTCAACATTTTCCAGTTTGAGACATCGTCTTTCAAGAAACTCCATAAATTGCGCGGTCGTCGGAATTTCGTCCGCAGATCTTGTTTCTTCCCATTGTGATTGTGTCGTTGGATCCACCTTTTGCAATAGTAAATAAATCCGCATCAATTCAGCGATTTGTTCTGTACTCCCTATTGTCCAAAGTGCACGCAAATTTGAATTTAATTTATCTGACAGCCTTCTCAGTTTCGTAGCAGACGTCGATTCTACCCTCTGAATGCCCAGAATCTCGATGAGGTGTGCCTGAAATATAAGACGCTTGTTATTATACCGCCTTTTTAATAAATCAAGAGCAACGATATAGTTCTCATCACTAATTTCCAGAGATCTAACTGCATCCAAAGCTGCTCCTTTTAAAGATGATTTTAAATGCTGCATTTTCACAATTTTCGGTAGGTCTGGATCCTGGTCAATTAGAGTGGTAAACATTGACATAAAACTTGCAAACTCCGTGTATCCACCACTAAACTCAGGCAACTTGATCTCCGGCAAACAGGATTTCTTCTGAATACTCGTGGACAATGCTTCAAGCGTTGATTCATTTCTCATTGTCGAACATGCTACACTTGCAGTTTGCCTGCTTCCAATTTCGCGGAGAATTGATACTCGCAAACTCACTGCAATTTCTTCAAATTCATCCCTCATTGGACTGCCAATTTCATCAAACTCTAGCTCCTCCAAGCTATCGTGCGCCAATGCAAATGACGAATCCAATTTATTGATAATGTCCAAGCGCACTTTCAACTCATCTTCAGACATACCACTTAATTTATCACTGGTAAACTGTGTGCGCAGGTTCTTTGCATGACTCAATAATGAATTTGACTTTCTTTTAAAGAAATTTGCTTTCTGTTCCGGCATACTATTTGTAGTATCGAGCGACATTTTTTTTTTTCAGTTTTATCGCGAAAATTAATAGGTTATATATAAACCCGCAATTTGGCACGAGATTTCTATTACAGTTTGGGACGCACTGTATATGGTATATGGTGTATTCGATTAAAAAACAGTTATGTCGACCACTGGGTAAATAACAATTAACAGCGGAAGAGGAGTGCAAGAGTACGGTATATGTATATCAAATATGTAACCGAATCGCGAAAAAACGAAAACGAAAGATAATTAATCAAAGCGAATATGTTATTTTATTTAAATTTATTAATGTTTATCACGTCGGGGTCACCATATGTTGAGATAACGAGCCTTTTCGCTAACTTTTAAAAGCACTAGTAGCACTTTTCAATTATTTATTTGAGCCACGCAGGGCAATTCAATAGTCTTAAGTTTAACAATAGTTTTTGTTGTACACCGGCACGAATTTGCCGCGAAAGAAAGAATCGAAAGAGAGAGCCCGAATTGGCACTGCACGAAATGATAGTTAAGCGAGCCCGAATTTAGCACTGTCCAAATTGATAGCTAAACGACAACTAACTTTTGCGTCGGCGTTATAAGTGCCGCGAACATAGTTACATAGTTAAGTGCAAGATAAATCGAAAGCAAAGCATATTAAAGAATAAGGGACAAGGAGAATTAGAGATTGAAATAAATTTTATGTATGCTTTAGAGCAGCTGCGGCATCAGCTTGTGAGGGCAAGACCAAACACTATCCTTATGAACCTTTTGAGTTTTGTTTTTATCGTCTTATTATATTATATTGTTCGGTTCTTCTATTCCTACTACTATATATGGTCCTAAATATCTATTGTCTAGTTTATGTCCTGAACTTTATCATTAATTATTATTTCCTTATCTAGTACTTTCCTATCGTAGTATGCCATTTCTAATCTGTATCTAGATTCTATTGCGTAATTATCTTTAGGTAAATTAGGTGTTTTACTGTATACTAATTCATATGGACAATAGTTATGTGCCATTGATGGTGTAGTATTGAAACAATATACGAAATAGTTAAGCCATACGTCCCAATCAGTTTTATCGACTGATATGTATGAACGTAGATATTCATATAGTGTTCTGTGGCTTCTCTCTACCGTACCAAGTGTTTGATGGTGGTGAGCTGTTGATGTAAGATTGTTTATTTTCAAATACTTACAAAGTTCGTTCATGATTGTGTTTCTATATTCTGTTCCCATATCAGTGATGAACGTCTTCATCGGACCGTATTTAAGAATGAATGATTCGAGTATAGCCTTGGCTACTGTACTAGCACTTTTGTTTGCTATGGGGATAGCAACAAGGTATTTGGTCAGATCACATATTAAAGTAATTATGTATTCATGACCATTGTCTGATTTGGGTAATGGTCCAACTGTGTCAATAATGACTTTGTCAAATGCTTTAATTGGTGTGTCTGTAGTTGTTAAAGGGGTCTTTATGTGCTTTGTTGTTTTTGCTTTCTGACATTCTGGACATTTACGTATGTACTGAGATATGAAATGTATCATCCCTTTCCAATAGTAATGTCTTTTGTTTTTCGCTAGCGTTCTTGAAATGCCAGTATGACCTCCTTGAATAGGATCATTGTGAAATGTAGCCAGTATTGCTTCTTTTTCAATATCATCAGATGTTGTGGTCACCGGCTTGAGTAGCGCTACTCTTATTTGTTTTAAAAATTCATTGCCCATATTTTTGAAAGTTTCAGTTGAAATTAATTCAAAGATCTTTCCGCTCGGTGCCATTTTGAGTTGGCTGATACCAAGTATACCGGCTTCTTTTTCAAGCCTGTGGAAGAACTGACCTAAGTCGAGAGTTTCATTAGTATATAGGTCGCTAATCTCAATTCTTGTAATAATTTTCTTACCATGTTTAAAGAAACATAATGTGTCAGTTATATGCAAGGTCACTATTTTTCGTACATCGTCATTATTGATGACTTCATATACGTTGGGCTTAGAAGCATTTTCAAGTATTTGCCTTGGCAAAATTTCTTGTTCTTTTTCATTTACTGCGCAGTTGTTTTGTCTACTCTGTTGTCTTGTAGTAACTTTCAAGACTTGTTTTTGCATATTTTTTAATTCATCGATGGTTATTCTTGATAACGCATCGGCTACATGATTATCTTTTCCTTTAAGGTATTCTACTGTGAACTCATATTCTTCTAAATCAAGTCTCATTCTAGTGAGTTTGGAAGTAGGATTTCTCATTGAGAAGAGGTATGTTAAAGGGCTATGATCTGTTTTTACAACGAAATGTTTGCCATATATGTATGGTATGAAGTAGTTAATTGCCCAATGTATTGCCGCTAATTCTTGCTCTGTAGTGTTTTTTGTTATTTTCTCCCTTAGTGAAGCTGCGAGAGGCATATGCTACTGGTAGTTGTATCTCATCGTATGTTTGTGTTAATACTGCCCCGCAAGCTTGTTTACTTGCATCTGTTATTATGCAAAATTCTTTGCTGAAATCTGGGTATTGTAATAACGTGGGTTGTATTAATGATTGTTTGAGATATGTGAATGCATTTTGGCATTCTGAAGTCCACTCGAATTTTACATTCTTTTTACATAACCTTGTTATGTGACGAGAGTAGTCAGAAAAATTTTTGATGAAACGTCTATAATAATTGCAAAATGCAATGAATCTTCTTGCGCTGTCTGCGTCCATAGGGACGGGGTATTAGTCAATGACTTCGTATTTCTTATCATCTGGCAAAATACCACGATCAGTACACTTATGACCTAGAAAAGTCACTTCATGCATGAAGAATGAACATTTGTCTGGGTGGAGTTTTAGGTTATTTTTCCTACATAGGTCAAAGACGTTAGTAAAATTTTTGATCATATGATTTTCGAAACAACCGATGACTATTAAGTCATCCATATACAGGAATGCCTGTGAAGGTTCCAATCCAGAAAATGACATTGTCATCATTCTTTGGAATGAATTGGGCGCAATTTTTAAACCATAGGGTAATCGCGTGAAGCGATAGGAGCCGTTGCTCGTTGAAAATGACGTTGTGTTTCTTGAGTTTTCATCTAGTTCTATTTGATGGAATCCTTACATTAAGTCTAGGCACGGGAAGTATCTTGCTCGTCCTAATTGATCAAGAATATCGTCTATTCTTGGAAGTGGAAATTTGTCTGATAAGAGCTTTTTATTAATTTGTCTATAATCGATTACCAGTCGCCATCGTTTTGTTGCGGAACCTGGTAATGATTTCTTCGGTACTAGTAGCAATGGGCTGTTGTATTCAGATACGGCTGGTTCTACTATTTTATCATCAATTAATTTGTTAACTTGTCTGTGTATTTCCTCTTTCTGTGATTCTGGTATTCTATAATTTTTGATGTATATCGGTTCATCATCTTTCAATCTTAATTTTTGTTTGTAAAAATTATTGGTACTTATAGATTCGGTTTCAAGTCCGAATATGTCTGTGTAATTTGTGCATAATTTATTTAGTTGTTTTTTAAACAGTGGTGGTAAATTTTTGTTTAATTTTTGTAAAATATGTTCATTTCTTTCGTTATCTATTGTTTTTACTATTTCATATTTGTTAAGACTTTCAAATTGTATCTTATCAATATTTATTATTTGGTTTCTTTTGGTTGTGTTTATTATACGAATTACTGTGTTTTTACTAGTCGTTATTGTATTTGCAATAAAGATGCCTGTGTCTATTTTTTGATTAGGAATGAGGATCTGTTCATCGGATGTATCTAATTTAATTAGTCGGACTACTTCGGATCGGGCTGGTAATAACGTTGAGTTATTGCCTATTGTATGTGTTATTGGTACGTTTATTGGACAAGTGATATTGTCTGGTCGCAAAATTAACTAGTCTTCTTCTGTATTAAAATCTAATTTGCAAGTGTATTTCTTTATGATTCCATCGGTAGGTATTGGGAAATTAGAATTAACTATGTGGAAATTATGTGGAATTATGTAATTATTTGTTGCTAGTTCTATGTTTACTAGACCTAGAGAGGTTGTTGAACCTTCTCCAACTCCAAAAATGTTTGTTATTGTATTTTGGTCTATGTCTTGGAAATTATCTGAGCTGTTTTTGATAAGTGAAATATCTGCTCCTGTATCTATTAAAAATGTTAATTTTGTATGCGTATTATTATTATGCACATGTATAAAAATGTTGAAATTAAGATTGATTGTGTGAACCGTCTTATTTAGTTTCCCGAAGCTATAGCATTTTGTGATGTACTAGCAGCTTCGATTGCTCGGACATTGTTATTGTTGTTGTTATTTTGATTTTGTCTATTACCTCGGTTGGAATTATTCATTCCTCGGTTGTTTCCTCTGTAATTTCCTCTGAAATTACCTCTGTTGTTGTAATTGGAATTGTAACCACCGCGGTTACCTCGGCCTCGGCCTCGGCCTCGGTAATGGCCGCGATATTTGTTATTTCCCCTGTAGTTATGTTGTCCATTGTTGAAATATAGGACGCTACTGGGACTGCCTGTCATTTCAGTGGAGCAGTGTATGTATTTTCCTGCTGCATTACTGAATGTATTGTAATTACCAGCTTCGAGTATTATTCGTAGCTTTTCGTATTCACAATTTTTAGTCATTGCTTGTATTGACTCTTTAGTTGCGAAGTTATCCGCAATTTCGGCTGAAAGGCCTAAGTCAATATATATTGTTTCTAATTGCTTACGCAAATTGTCAATTTCAGTGGTGTATTGGGAAGCTGTTTTCCCATTCTATTTAATATTTAGTATCTTTGCTTTTACAACTTCAGCTGATTCACCTTTTACATTACTATTTAGTATATCAATGATGCCTCTGATGGTTGTTTCATTTGTTACTTTGTATAAATTTGATTTTATTATCTCTACTGCTAGATCTTCCTGAGTTCCCTTTGTTCTATCTGTTATTCTTAACGCTGTTATAAAGCGTGTCAATGATGACTTTTTGCCATCGAATTCTGGTATTGTTGTCGACAATTGTCGAACATATTCTTTATCTTTCTCAATTTGGTCTGGCATTTTGGTTTCGTTGTTTTTTATTTCAATGACTTCTGGTAACGACTCAATATCGCTTTCGATTTCAATGTCAATGTCACCTTTAGACTCCTCAAGACTTTGCAATTGGCTTTCATTTATAGTAACCAATGAATGCAAATCTTCAGGTATTTGAATATCTAGATTATGTCTGATGCTAATATTGATCAATCTTTTATTGAGAGATCTTAGTATTTTATGACAATGTTTCTTATGTGTTTCTGTTAATCTATCTTCTATAGTTGTGACTGTTCTACATATGTTATTGTATTCTTTTATTATTATCTTTATGTGTATTTCTAGAGTCTCTACTTTAATAGGTACCTCTTTGTTTACACACTTATATGATTTGTCAAATACTGCTTTATTATGGTTTATTGACGCTGCTATTTTGGGCCATTCCATGTGTACCCACTGTAAATCACTCATTTGGTGTTTCTTTTATATTCGCAACAATTTTGTCTACCAAAGTGGAATTCGGAATCACACGAATGTATTTGACAAGAAGGATGTCTACCTATTGTGTTTTTCCTTGATAAAAATGGTATTCTATACTGTTGTCTATATTCTGTATAGTCTTCTAAATCATATCTATATTGTTTTATTTCGTAAGTACAGTTTATATCTTGTCTAGGCCATCTGCACGGCTCTGATATCTTTTCTTAAGTCGTTTATTATGTTCCTGATAAATCTTAAGGGTCAAACTCAAAATTGATATGACAGTCATAATCAATAACAAGATGAATATATTTTGTAGTTCATCTTTGTGATCAATTATTCTTACTTCATTAACTACATTGGCTGTTGGGTGATCTACTCAATTTATTGGAAATAAAGTTTGAAAAGTTTTTATAGTGAATATTGAAATTTAATGAATTTACTTTAAATATTTGCAACTTGTATTAAATATATACAAGTGCCAGAGACATGGAAATTTGATAGTTTTAATGTGGTTGGCTCACAAGTCAAAGTTTACATTTCATTAGAAATTTAAAAAATTTTTCCAACCACATTTGTTAGTATATAGCCTGACAGTTTTGTTTTTAGTTTTTTCAAGCAGCGGTTTCCCGCCTCGGCTTGGGTTTAGTTTAAATCTATGGCAAATTAGGGCATTTGCATTTAAGCAGCCCGTTTGCGTGTCTTCGCACTTTGGCGAAGTTCTTTTTCTATAATTTCCAAACGCTCTTTGTAGCGTTGCCGGGCTGATTCCTCCTTGGCCAACTGGGTCATTTCCTTGACCAGTCGGCGTTGTTGTAGTAATTTCACTCTACGTCCAGAGCGTTTATGTTTCCTGGGTTGGCGCTTCTCCTGACGTGCGCGGTACTCAGCTATTGTGAGTGGGCGTGTTCCATCGGCGGGGTTTAATTCCAGTGCTTTTCCCAGCGTTGGCTGGTCCCTCTGTACCTCGGGTTGCGCCTCGGTCAATTGTGGCTCGTCTGCCATCAATTGCCGCTTGTGTCTGTGTGTTTTTGTGCGTTTGGTGCTTGCTGATCGTTTTGCTGTCTGCTCATCAATTGCTACACGTGGCATGCCACACAATCTGGTTTGGTGCACAGTTATCTTGTTTTACTCAAACGTTTTTTTTTTTTTTCATATTTAGCATAAATCATTTTTGTGTAGCCGGCAAAATGCAGCAGGCAGCGCGAACATCACTTGCAGCACCGTTAGCATCGTTTAAAGTCACTCGCACATACACAGACACACACAACACAGAGACAGACTCGAGACCGAGTCACGGTCGCCATGTAATAGTTTTAATGTAATCGGTATAGATGTAGTAGATGTAATAGATTTGGTTTTGGAGCTCAGAGCCTCTGCTCTGTTTGAATCGGTTTATTCGAATGAATTCATATTGCTGTTCTTGGGTACAGCTACCCGTACATGGTGTGCTTAAGACTATGTGTTTGTTATATTATATACATATACACGTGTATGCAGAGGGCATACATATGTTATGTATAGCTTGACCACTTGAGCTGCTAAGTGCATGCTCAGCATTCTCACGCTCCGCGATCGGCTTATGTATAAGCGTTAGATCGTATTTCAAGAGCTGGAGTGTTCATGTAAGTGTTGGTGGTCTTTTGATATTATTTATGTTTATTATAATTTATCTGACAAAGTGTCACAATGTTTATACTTTACTTACATATTAACTCTACTGTACATATTGAGAGTAGATACACTACAATGGAATGCTGTCTAGGCATGACAATAGGATGACGTGCGTCGTAGTCGAGGTTTGAGTTTTGCAACCTTCCACCAACTCTTAACAATCCCAAATCATCCAAGAATGGTGCTAAAGATGAAGGAGAACTGGAGATGGCAATTTGCTTTTTGTTAATCAAGCACTTGTGATCATCCCAGAGGTGAGCCTTTTGAACCGATCGGATCAGCAACCTAGAACCAAATTGCACATCTACCAGAGAAAGTCCATTACTTCGGATACGTTGAATAAACTTGGCCACATATCCAAAAACACGCCCAAGCTTTGAAAAGGAGTTAAGGAACTTACAGACACTCGTTAGATCAATATAGGGCGACACGGCTGGGAGCACTGTTCAAGGAGTGGTACATCAGGAGAACGAGTAGTAGGCCATTGAGATTGGGGTTTCTGAAGAATGTCTGGACCGCGTAGCCACAAATCGGACTTTCCGATTTTATCAGAAAAGGCTCCCCTGGATAACGCGGGATTCATTGCCGTTGGAATATAATGCCATTCCATGTCAGCAGTTTGTTCCTGTATAGATGACACTCTATTAGCAACGAAGACAGCAATAAAAACGGTCTGAAAATAAGTCTAAGTGTTTACAGGTGCAACTTTCGATTTAGATCAAAGTAATTGTGACTGAATCTTCTCCTTGCACACGACATACATGCATGCTTCACACGCCTTTATACTGGCATTGCAAAATACATGCACCTCACAAGTGCTATAAGGAAGAGGAACTAGTCGAGTGAAATTAAAGCGTAAAGACCTGTATATTTTGTTACAAAAGGTATCCCAAGCTGTGTTGAGGTGTTCCGGCAAGCTTTCAATCCAATCTAAGTTCTCAGCCATTAACTGTTGAATAAATATTTTGGCCTTTGTGATTACTGGCCCAATCAATCCAAATGGATCATAGCATCTTGCTATGATCGATAAAACGGAACGCATTGATGGTTTTGATGACAAGCCTTTAGAGGTGAATGAAAATATTAGTTTATCGGTCAAAGGAGTTTTTGTGAAATCATTTCAATCATCAAATTTCAGAAACTTTTCTTTATCACAATGTGGAATGCCATGCAAAACGTCGGATCATTTGAGTACCATTTTCTGAGGTTAAAATGGCCTTTGCTAACAAGCCAGTTGTTTGATGCATTACATTTCTGACTTCATTTGCTGATTTTCCATCAGTGATGAGATCGTCAACGTAGAAATCCCTCAGCAAGGTTGCAGCACCAAATGGAATAGTTGACTGCTCATCAAATGCCAACTGATGCATGGAACGAATGGATAAGAAAGAAGTAGGCTTGGTTCCATATGTGGCAGTATCCAGTTTGTAGACTTGAATTTCTTGCAGATGATTATCTCTCCATAATATGCACTGCAAGTACATTTTACAAATGTCTGGAGTAAGCGCCACAGGGAATGTACGAAATTTGAGCAAGGTATTTAGGAGTTTCACCTGAATTGTAGGACCTGCCATACGAACGAAAATCCTGATGAGGTTGCCGCAGAGCAGTCAAACACAACTCGAAGTTTAGTTGTTGAACTGTCCTCTTTAAGGACACAATGATGGGGTAAAAAATATCGACATCCATTTAAAGATTCGAAAGCTACAGCTGACGTATGATTTAATTCAGCATATTCCTTGATGAAGGCAGATTACAAATCTCAGTAACTCTGGCTGGCGCTGTAACTTGCGTTCTAAACTTAAGAATCGACGGTATGCTGATTGGTAAGAATTGCCCAGTAAGCACGAATTTCGCTTTAAATCGAACAAAATATTTCCCCGACGACGATCGATTGAACGTTTCCTTGAAGTGAGCTTCGCAATCTGTTGTTGAGTCGTAACTGTTAATAATATTGTTTCGAGGACTTATTAGTTTATAAACCCTTTTTCCGAATGTTTAAAAATAAAAATATCAGTTTATCGAATTTTTACATGGGCTCATGCGCGCGTATATTTTATGTGCAGTGACAATGGTAGACTAGTAAAAAGAATACAAGAAAAGCTGCGCATGGGCAAAAAGCTCGTTTAAATAAACTGTGCTAAAGCTTTATGAAACATATGTTGTGTAAAGCTATGTACACATTTTACATTTAGTTTTGTTTTTGGAATACAAATTATGATTAAAGTTCTGCTCTTAACATGCTCCCCCCGTTGGAAGAGGCATCTTTTCAACAGAAGTGGTGTCGAAGGGCAGAACCGCAATTTCGTTGACGGCTCTTTTGATTACTCCCCCAGCAGTGCGTAGAATAACAACTCGCACAGTGCCATCTTTTCCAGCAATCGTCTCTTGAATTCGACCCAATCGCCATTGTAGAGGTGGAAGATTGTCTTCTTTGATCACGACGACACTGTTAGGCTCCAGATTTTAAACGGATTTGCGCCATTTGCCACGCTCTTGAAGAAGGGAAAGGTAGTTGGAGCTCCATTTCCGCCGGAAGTTCTGCTGCATCTGACATATGCGTTGCCATCTATTGAGACGATTGATATCCAAATGGGTGACATCAGGTTCGTCAAAAGTGGCAAAGGTAGACCCAATTAGAAAATGGCCCGGAGTCAATACGTCCAAATCGCTGGGGTTTTCTGTAATTGGACAAAGAGGTCGTGAACTTAACATTGCAGAGACTTCACATGTAAGAGTGCGCAGTTCGTGAAAGGTCAGAGTTGTCTTCAAAACGACACGGTTGAAGTGGAATTTAGCTGATTTAACTGCGGCTCCCCACAAACCGCCAAAATGAGGGGAACGCGGCGGGATGAAGTGCCATTTCAAGCCAATAGAACAACATGTCGTTGAGAAATAGTTGACGAAGCTCCTTAAGTTGATTTTTTGGACCAACAAAGTTCGTTGCGTTGTCCGACCAGATAGCGTTGGGTTTTCCTCTAATGCTGACAAATCTCTTTAAAGCAGCGATAAATGATTGTGTGGAGAGATCTTCAACAACTTCCAAGTGCGCAGCCTTAGTTGCAAAGCAAATAAAAATCGAAATATAACATTTTGTAGGTGGTCTGTTTCTAACTTCTGACTTGCAATAGAAGGGGCCACAAAAGTCAATTCCAGTGGTGTGAAAAGGACAATGGGGCTGCACGCGATCAGCTGGTAAAGGTGCCATGATGTGCTCGCATAGTTTTGGCTTTAAACGAAAACATCATATGCATTTATTGATAACGGCGGAAACTGTTTTGCGCCCTCCAATCGGCCAGAATTTTTGCCGGAGTGCTGCAAGGAGGCTTTGTGGTCTAGCGTGCAAGAATTTTTGCACCACAGGCTTGATCGAACTAGTTCTAGTGGTGAGCATCCGCGAGAAAGTATGTCGGCAGTATTCATCTGAGATGGCACATGCCTCCATATCATTCCTTTGGTTCTTTCTTGTATTTGAGCTATTCTGTTGGAAAAAATATATTAAAATTGGAAGGAGCTTCGTAAATCTAAGAAAGCCCTATAGTTGAATCCGACCAAAAATAAAATGTGCAAGCAAAGGGAACAAGTGGAATAAGTGTGCTGCGGCCAGCTCCAATTTAGGAATAGTGAGTGTTTTGAGAGGTGAAACTCGTGATTTTGAACACAGTAGGTGGGATGCATATTTTCCTTGGGCTGCAGAGCGAACATATACGCAGGCACCATAGGCGGATATGCTAGCATCTCAAAAACCATGTATCTCCCAGGACGAAGAGGGCAACAGAACAAAGCGAGGAAATTTGAAGGTACTGACAGCTGAGAATTGAGATCTGTAGTCCAGCCAGGATGAATGCAAGGCTAAAGGCAATCAAGCTTGTCTTTAAACAAAGACTGTAGAAATATTTTGAGTTTAGTGACAATTGGAGAAATTAATCCGAGAGGATCGTAAAATTTAGCGATAATTGAGAGGATGCTTCTTTTTGTTACTTTTTGTTCCGAAAAGTGGAAAATTAATCCGTCGCAACTCGTATCCCAAACGAGACCCAGGATCTTTGCAATATCAGTGCCGTCATGAAATTTTAGTAGCTTTTCACGGTTGTCTTCAGATTCGCCTTCAAGAGCTGCTGGATTATTTGAGCACCATTTGCGTATGGGGAAGTGGACTCGCCGCAAAAGTTCTTTGACTTCTACACGAATTTTTTTGACTTCTTCTATAGAATCTCCACCAGATATCAAGTCATCTACGTAAAAGTCTCTGCGAATTATTTTAGCAGCAAGCGGAAGATCCTTTTCCTCGTCGAATGATAATTGTTGCATCGCTCGAATGGCTAGGAGGGCTGCGGATTTTGTTCCGTAAGTTATTGTGTCTAAAGTGTATACGTTTACCTCATCATCAGTATTTTCGCGCCACAAAATGCATTGAAGATTGATCGGGATGTATAACGCGGACACATCTATACATTTTGCAAATATCCCCACACAAAGGAATTTTGTGAAATCTGAATCGAAGTAGCGTAGTGAGCAATTTTGGCTGAATTGACGGTCCCGCTAAAAGAAGATCGTTTAATGATGAACCAGACAACACGCAATTTTGTTGTTGTGCTGTCTATCTTCCGGACCCAATGATGCGGCAAAAAGTATTGAGGCAGAGTCGACTGCTTAGTTGCTAGGGACATATGGAGGAGAAGTCTGAGTAGATTGTGCGGTTGCGAGAGCTGGGGAGAAGTCCATATGAAGCAACGAATGATGCTTGGACTGGCAATGCTTGCAATGTCCAGATTTGCAATTTGCAATTTTGGAGACTATGCCTCTTCCGCAGATAATTTAGACATAAATGTAGACGTTTCGCTTCCTTGTATATAAGTGTTTGTGTCAATGCCAAGTATTTGGTACATTTAACCAGAGGGTGATTTTTGGCATTGCACAAAAGGCAAGAAGAACTAGACGAACAGATGAGGGCATTTCTGAACAATTTCGATTTTCCCACCTGTGAGCTGGGTGTTTGATTTACCACAGCCTTTTCCAAATTGTCCATCATTCGGCATCTCTTCTCTAGGAACGATGACATCTCGGACCATTTAGGCAACTTGTTTGTTTGTAATGCCTCCTCCCACTTTTCCTGAGTGGCTTGATCCAATTTTGAAGCGATGAGATGAATCAATATCCCGTCCGTAATTTCCTGCATATTTGCCATGCTATTTAGGGCACGTAGATGCGAATTTATTTTGTCACTTAATTCGCGCAAGCTGCATGCGGAACCTTTCTCTACAACTGATAATCCAAATATCGACCTTACGTGTGCCTGAAAATGCAATAATTTATTATCAAATCGTTTAATTAATAAATCCAAAGCAATAGCATAATTATCATTTGTGAGCTCCAAGGATCGTATGGTGTCCAACGCGGAACTTTCCAAACAGGAACGCAGATGTTGAAATTTTTCCAAATTTGTGATGTCGTCTCTGCTTCCAACCACGTTGTTGAACATAGAGATGAAATCGGGCCAATCTATATAAGCACTATCGAATCGAAGTAATTGAAATTCCGGGAGTCGTGTGCTCCGAACTGAACATAGGAGTGAGGAACTCTGAGTGTCTGTTGAATTTTGAATGACGGTAGAATGAGCTACCGATGCTCTGCGCTGACGAATGAGTTTACGAGATAATTTCGACTTCACTTTGCAATAGACTTGATCAAAATTGGTTCTGGCGTCAGAGGCCAATTGCATTAGGTCAAGCTTCTCCAATGTTGTTTGCGAACTATCAAATTCCGAATGCATACGCGTTGCGATTTCGATCCTTACCTCGACGTCAGACTCATCAAAACTCAATAATTCCTCTGAGGTTAGAGATTTATTTAAAGCGCTGATTTGCCGGAATATAGAAGATGATTTTGCCTTATAAAAGTCAATCTCACTTGAGGCCACCATAGGTTTCGGTGAACTTGAACTTTCATCTCTCATTTTAGTTTTTATTTTTTACGTTTAGCAAAACTGTACTAAAAGGGAAAATGGCAACCTCGAATAGTTCAATGCAATCAAAACCGTTTGAATGCAGCTATATTCCGAATTAGTATATTGCGAGTGTATGCTTTTATACCAATATCACTGTCTGCGAAACAACTGTTTTTATGTAACGAAATGTACACTAGAGCCCACTGTGCAATAATAAACCGTTACACGACGTTTTGTATGCATGTACAGCAATAAATGTTCAATGTATTTGTTTTTGGTTTCGCTTGACGGATTCACATCGAATTATGTGCGAAGCGAAATGGAGTAATATATTAAAAACGATATTTTAATATTATCCGTACCGAATGTACCGAAAAACAATCACGACGGGGTCACCATGTTTCGAGGACTTATTATTTTATAAACCCTTTTTCCGAATGTTTAAAAATAAAAATATCAGTTTATCGAATTTTTACATGGGCTCATGCGCGCGTATATTTTATGTGCAGTGACAATGGTAGACTAGTAAAGAGAATACAAGCAAAGCTGCGCATGGGCAAAAAGCTCGTTTACAAAAAGCTCGTTTGTACACGTTTTACATTTAGTTTTGTTTTTGGAATTCAAATTATGATTAAAGTTCTGCTCTTAACAAATATATTTAATCCGGCTTGTAAGGTCCAAATTTTATTTCCTTTTATACTCTTTTCGCAGAAAAAAGAGTATATTCATTATGTTCTGATGTTTGTAACGCACAGAACCAAACATCGTAGATCCACAAAAGTTAAATCTAGAATACTTAGAATCATTAGAGGAGTCGATATAGCCATGTCCGTCTGTATCATATAGCTGTCATACGAATCTAAATCGGTTTAGGGAATAACTCACACTTTTATTAACTGATCTTTTCAAAACTCGGCTAACACGTTTTCTACATAAATATACGCGTTTGTGCTAAATTTTATTAAAATCGGACTACTATATCATATAGCTGTCATACAAATCGAAATCGGCCCTATTAACTGACCAACCCCGTTCATGTGATTTACGGCAGAAATAACTGCGAAAACGAAAAGTGCAAGAGCGCGTACAAATTGATGCAATAGCAGAAACGAAAAATTGTTGTTGCTTGAAACAAATAATGTAAAATTTTGCCAAACAAGAACAACAATATTTTTTTTTGCAATTAATGCGCGGCAATGAAGAATTTCAAAGAGTAAATGCAAAGTTAAATTGTTTATTTTAAGGCAAAGATTATGCACCGATGCATTAAAAAAAATGAATAGAAATTAAGCGGGTTAAAAAGTAATTAAGTTTGTGAGCACAAATAAACACGTCCAAAAAAATATACAATATAAATATAAGTACACTAGAGCAGTGGAAAGAGCAAAGGCGATTAGAGTTTTGCGAGTAATGAAGTTGGTCACCAATGAAGAAAAGAGAGAATATGAAGAATTACTACTAGGAGTAATTAGAGAAAAATAGTTGGACAAGCAGACCGAACATTAATTAGGGTCAAGAAGTGGAGGACCTTCGTGAAATCCCATATAAAGGGTTATCTATAAAATTGCTATACCAATATACAGAAGTTTACAGCCGGATTGAAAAACCCGTTGAAATGGACGGTAAAAGAACAGAATCCAAAAACATTAAGACCGGAAAATGAAATAAAGGAGTTCAAAAATGAATATATGAGAGATACAGCTAGGGAAGACTACGAGAGACAAAACGAAAAACGCTGCAGCTTTAACAATAACAGTAATGGACCAAGTTACGATGCAAGACAGCAAAACAACAACAGTTATAACATAAACACACAACAACCAACCATTACAAATTACAATAACAACCATAACAAGAACCGACAAGAACAAGGGAACAGAAACTGAATGGAACAAGAACACACCCAATACCTGGTATTTAGAAAAGAGAACCGATGTAATAAGATAATACCAAGATTTTCAAAACACACAGAGCGGAGATCACGGAATAACTTTTGAATCAAAGAAAGTGCAAAAAGTCCATAAAAAATAAAAAGGAAAATTAAACAGTTTAGTAGGTCGAACCAAAGATATGATAATAAATAAGCAAATTAAATAATAAATTACACGAAAACGGAACACACAATACGAGTATATTACATTTATATATTTATTATCGAGTCAGCCGAAAAAAAAAAACAAAACAAAAAAATTTTAAGTTTGGTTTTATTTTATTAACTTTATTTAATTTTAAGTGTCTTATCATTTATCCGAACTGGGGTTTTTTATGGATGGATTTTGGCTTAAGACTAACTTATGAAATTCGTTGCTGATGCTGAGAAGCCTTCAGCGGATTTTTAGTAAAAGAGAGCATTGCTCTTGATCTGAGAGAATTCTTTATTTTTTATTTAACAGAGAGGAGTTCTTCATTGAAGAGCAGCCATCACAGTTTCTGATTGGATTAATTATTATTGTTTACTTTATTTCCTATGAGAGTAAAATTGTCTCTCATTTTAACATAATGGTTTGATTGTTTACAAGGATTGGTTTTGGGGTCGCTTTCAATACGTGGTTTTATGATTACAATGAGTTTTTGGCGCTAAGTGGTTTTGTGTTTACAATAAGTTTTGAGCATTTTGATTTTACTGACTTAATTGATTTCTTGGAGCTCAATATTCTTAATGGGTCAAATACACTTAATCATATGTATTACTTGATTTGGGTCACTGGGAATGTCAAATACGTCGCCAGTATTCCTAATTGGTTAAATGCACTTAATCATATGTGTTACTTGATTTGGGTGATTGGAGGTATCAAATATGTCACTATATATATAAGGACTAGTATACAAGTATACATAACTATACTTAAACGAACACCTAATTATAAGCACAGTAGCTACACTGCGATTCACTTCACTTCATTCTAGGAGGGAAGGAGCTACCACTTCAGGTATACCCCATTGGACTCTGGAGAGCAGTAACATTCATTACAACGGGATTGGCATTCAACACCACAGAAGAGGCATTTTTCGCGGAAACACGGAGCAGAGCGGCAACGTTAGACATACGCATACACACACACATACACACATACATATACATTTATGGGAGTTAAACTATTAATTTATTGATTGAAATAAAAAAATAGGGTACTTTTTTGATTGTGTTTAAAGTTAAGACTAAATTAAAGTTCTACTCTAAAATAAATTTCATTATTTCGGATGTTACTTTTATGTATTTTCTTTCCTGATTCTGTTACAATTGTTGTATTCTTGTTTTCTTTAACCATATTTTTTTTATATTTTGCTGATAGTTTAGAACCAAGTTGGATGTTTATCTTAACATCAATTTCGTCACCTAAGTTATAGTTTTTAAATGCGGTACGTTTCTGGTTATGGTATTCGAGGTCTTTTTTCTGTTTGTCTATTAGTCTGTCTATGTTGTCAAGTCTGGTTTGTTCGTAAACTTCGGGGCTAGTTGATACTGTTCTACCAAAGATCACTTTAAGTGGTCTTCTCTTTGTTACGGATTGAATAGTGTAGTTATATTCGTACACTGCTCTTTCAAGTAATTTCGAAAAGTTTCTGTGGGTTCCATCTTTCTTGATACATCTCACTATTTCAGAGAGTGTCGAATGGAATCTTTCGACCTGACCGTTTACAGTGCTTTTGTGAGGTGATGCTTGGAAAATATCTATAATGAGTTGGTCTTTGAGCATAAAAGTTATGGAATGTGAATTTAAAGATTTTTCGTTGCCCATGACAACATATTTGGGGACGCCATAGTAGAAAATAATCTCTCTTAGAGGGTTTCTTATGTCTTCTATTGCTTTGAACTTTATTACTTTGGCTTGTGCCAATTTAGAGAACTTGTCTATGGCAGTTAGAACTAATTTCTTTTCTGTAGAATAGATATCGATGTGGTGAATTTGTCCGGGGTATTCCGGAATTGGAGTTTGCTCTAAAACAGGGTTAGTCGGATGTCTGTCGTATTTCTCTTCCTTGCAAATTTTGCCTTGTTTTACTAAATTTTCTATTTTTTTCTTCATTTGAGGAAAGTAAAATTTTTCGGACAATTGAATTTTATTTTCCATAGCATTTCTTCAGATGTTTGTATTCCGTTAATAATGGATGGGTTAAGGTATTTCCGAAGTGTTAGTATTAGTTCGTCAGTTTCGTAAGTTTTTAAATATACGTCATGTGTATAAAACGTAGGGAAAGGTATGCTAAATTTGATTTTTAAAAGTGTTAATGGGTACTTCCATACTAGGGATGAGGTTATGGCTTGGACTCTCGTCACTATGTTGAGTGGATGGTGAGTTTATCTGACCTAAATTTGAAATGCGAGACAATGCATGTGCTACTACATTCTCTTTTCCTGGTTTAAAAAGTAACTTTTAATCGTATTCTTCTAAATTATTTTTTTGTTGATCGGACAAATGGTCTGTACAGGGGCTAATATTAATAAGTGAGTCACATTTTTTTCTTTCATTTTTATTTTAACGTTGTCTTTGATGGTCATATAGTTCGAATGTGTGTGAATTACTGCTTTAAGTTCTTTTAGAGTGTCGTTGCCGAGGATGGCATCGAAAGATTTTAATGTCGGCAAAAGAAAGATTTTGGTTCGCACATCTCGAATATTAAATAGGTGCGCCATTTTATTGTGTGTAATTTTAACGTTACATCCGACTCTAACGGCTTGAAACGGTTTCTCGGTTGGAGCGGGGTTGCTAACTAAACTAGGTTTAATATAGTTTATACTAGATCCCGTATCAATTAGTATTCTCAAAACTTTAGCTCCTACGTTCACCTCAAAATAAGATAAGGAGGAGCTATTTACTCTAAAAAATGAAGGTCGGCGTATTGTTCTTGTCCTACATCGGTCCTGTAACAGTACTCGTATTGTTCTTTGGTATTCGTCTAACGTTTGTCCGTATTTGTTTGAGCCTGTTTGGCTGTACGCTAACTGTTCATATTCTTTTTGTTCATTATCTGCGTTCTGGTCATTGCTACTAGGAGTAATAGTGTCATTATTCTGTTCATTACTTTCTATATTAAAAGTACCCTGTGTGACCCTGTGGAAAAGGGGAAATGGGGTTTCCTGGTCGTTTACCCATTTCAATGTTCGGTGGTCTGTTCATATAGTTCACTTGTCTTCTGCGGATGCTGGGGTCCACGTCCATAGGCTCAGGACGGGGCAGCGGTTTTGGTGCCGTGGAGCGATTCGGTACGTAAGTGGGGTTTGGTGTGAACGGCTGTCTTGCGTATAGTTGTTGTGCGTATGGTTGTTGTATTGCTGCTTGGTTGTTAACGAATGTCATGTTGTGCATTGGTCTGCTATATTGTTGAGCTATTGGTACTCTTTGACGCATGCTCTGAGTTGCTCGAGGAATTGAATTACTCAAGTATTGGGTTCTAGGCATTGGTATTGGTTTTTGGTTTGGTCGGAACACCGTAGATTGAATTTTGACTGTAGCATAGTTTCAACCAAACACCACCGGGTTCCCGATTTTCAAGCAAGGATATAAAGCTTGAGGTAAATCTTCAGGCTCTTTCATTCCAAGAAGCCGAGGTATCTCTCCTCTCAATCCACGAATAAAAGTGTCTAGAGCTTTATCTCTGTAAAGCTTAGTCATCATTTGTTCTGACTCGCGAGATAATTCCATACAACCAACTTTATTCAGTAGTAAGGACAGGTGACGGTAAACTACCTCATGGAATTCCTCTACTTTTTGATTAACACCCTGAGTAATGGTTGTCAATTGGTACTCCAATGTACTCAAATCGCGCTTATCTGCGTAATGCATTGTTAAGCACTTTGAAATTGCATTCCAGTCTAGTGACAAGTTATAGGATTCTAAGGCTGTGTCTGCATTGACAACAATTTTGTTTCTTATGGTATGTATTATACCGAAATATTTAGCAGTGCCTTGTAGCGCCGCTTAGTTTTCTATTATTCTATCTACGCCCTTTTTCTATGAACTAAACTCTCCGCGGTCGCCTGAGAACTCTCGGATGCTTTTAACTATATCCGGTATTTTGTCTAAGTCGTTAAGATTTGCCCGATGTTGAGGCTGAATAATTTGGTTTGGTACATCTAAAAAGTCACTATTCGGGTTATTTTGTTTTCCGATTAATTAGGGAACCTGAGAAGCAATAGCTTCTGAAACTATTCTACTAATGTGTGCGTTAAGCTATTGTTGGTTCATATTGACTCTGTTTTGTTCTGTCTGGCTTACTGAAAGAATGGGGGGTCTAATTAAGTTATTAGGATTTGCCATTAACGGTCACGGAAATTTGGAAAATTTAAAATATATATATGTGTTTTATTCACTTTGGTTGATCACTTCGATTTCATTTTCTTATAACAATATTTTTTTTTTCAATTTTGTGTAATTTGTGTTGTTAATTTTATTTTGAATTTTTGTTTAGTTTGATTGTTAATATTTTTTTGTTTTTTAGTTTTCTTATGACTATCTTACGAGTAAGTTATTGTTCCCATCCTTGCCGATAGTCTGAATGTGGTCCTGTTTGGTCTCTCTACTAAGGATCCAGGTGCGATACTTCTTTCGGAAGGCTCCGTGGGGACGGGCCTTGCACGGCGTTCGTCCATGTAGGCGATGAGTTCCTTTTAGGGCCACCACTATGGGTGTGAGTCTTCCCTTTTTATTTAACGGAACACGGTTATTCGGGACTTACACTTTTTGTTTTTCGTCACGACGCGAGCACAGAGGCGTTTTGCTCTATTATTCGCGAACACTTATAGGCTTTTTGCTCTGTTATGTTATAAACCGGTCCCTGCTCGGGCGCCAGTTAATTTATTAATTAATTGATTGAAATAAAAAAATAAATTTTACAAATTTATTTAGCGTACTTTATTGATTGTGTTCAAAGTTAAGACTAAATTAAAGTTCTACTCTATTTCCCTAATCTGACCTTTTGTGAATCAGAATTTGGTGTAGCGGTGGCGGCGACGGTGCCATCGATGGTGGCAGCGACGAATCAAAGTTTGATAACAGTTTGTCAGTTGTGCAGTCTGCTGTAATTGGTTAATTGCAGTTCTGCTGATGACTTCTTAATAAATTTGGCCATTTCCTGTTGTTGCCAATATTTCAGAAATAGGAAAGTTTTTTGTAAGAGAAACAAAGTGCAATCACTAAGTACTTATTACGTCAACACTGCACCAAGGGCAGACTATTCATACTAACTGCAGTATAACGAAAAATAATCAAAATTACAAAAACTTAAACACCTGAAAAAAATACAAAAGAGCTACAAATACAACTATTTGTTTCCACTTAAATTTTGAATGTAACTTTTAGAAGATATTAAAAAAGTTACAAAAAAAAAAAAAAATAACATCACATCACAATATATCAAAACCCAAAACCCCCTCCTCTTCACACTACCAGCATCACCGAGGAGGCCTCATCGAGATCTGGGTAAGTTCAAGCCATTTTTCATATTACAATTAATAAGCGATAACGTGGAGCGGCGGATCGCTGACACTCTTAGTTGTGCACGGAAGAGTGATTTATTGTTGTTGTTAAACCTGGAGCTATTTATAGCTTTTCCTCAAGGCTGACTGAACAGCTGGTTACTATTTTTGGTTCTTTTGTCTTTTCTCTATTCTAATTACTATACAAACAAAAATAAAGCAAACAAACGAGATTCTAGTGGAATTACAAATAATACATTCTTATTACGGCACTATTGAAGGCACTTTTGTAATTCGAGTTATATTTATCGGCAGTCTATTGCTTTATTCTACATGGGGAATTATATAAACCAAATTAAAATTCTTCCCTTTCAAATTAAAAAACTTCCCAGCATTATTAGACCCTAGTCGAGAATGGCTTCCTGTAGATGTAATCTGATAATAGTGTATGAGGACATTACATATAATTATGGCGCCCAACGTGGGGCAGGCAGAAACAATTCTTCTGTTTCGCCTTGTTCTACTTTCATTTCTTTTCTTTCTTTCTTTTCTTGATTAATAAATGGTAATGAAGCATCTTTTGAGAGTATTGAAAGTTGGCATTTCGCATTGGTGAGGTATGCTCTTTATTGTTATTTTATTAGAATTTCTTTTTATCTCCATATAATCTTAACCTGGGTTCACAGCCTCAGAGTTTTACTCATACATCGGTGAAGCAAATTATTAAGAGTCAATAACTTATACTGACCCTTAATGGGGCTTTATTCTCATCTATGAGGCAATCTTTTGGTTTTGTACCAAAATTGGGATAGTTAGAAAATGTCAGCGATTCAATTTTCAATGCTTTCTATGTTTGGATGCGTCAATCCTGATCATTTGTTTTGAATATAAATTATATTGCCAACATAGTCGGTACGAAGCAAATGAATGTGATTGAGAAAGTTTCTCATAGTCATATTAGTGTATAGTGAATAGGGTACGTTTTTTTTTTTTTGTATGAAAAGAACAAAGACAAAGATTAAGTGACTACCTCGAATCCCCACAGTAGGCCTATGCACTGAAACCTATTTGATTATGTTAGTACCCGTAAATGTTAAAAAAGATTCGCATTAGTAAATGACAGACGAGCCTATCAAGTACGCATTCAAACTACATTTTTCAACAATTTCTGTTCTATTTGTCTTCATTTTGTCAAGTTTACATAATAACTTTAAATAATTTCATTGTACCCCCACTAGTTCGATTTAATATAAAACTAGAATTTATTTACGTAGAGAATTTTGATGGGGCTGCCTGAAAATGAGTCAGCAAAATTTAGATATGTGTAACCCCGAAGCAACACAACAGCCCGAGGGCATTGTGGTGCCGAATGACTATGGGTGTGTCATCTGTGACAAGCCACTTTTATCAGACGAGGAATGTGTGATTACAAGTTATAATCATATTCTTCATGTACAGTGTATAAGCGAATACATCATCAATCATAATGAGTGTCCGGTGTGCTCGCACCTTATTGCAAGCTATGACAAAAGGCAAAGTAGGAGCCCCATTACCGCAACACAAAAGAGTTGTGAACACTAACCCTAAGCCGAAGCAACTTCAGTCTTCAGTATCTAATAATAGAGCGGCGGAAAATACTGCAGTAACTCAAGTTGTGAAAGCAGCAGAGTTCGACTACGATCTGATTCTAACCCGCTTAGAATGTAAACCAGAAATTAGCAACGTTGTCTCTCCGAGGGTCAACGGAAACAGAGCAAGTAAATATGTGTCACGATCAACCACCAAGCCCTCATCAGGGTTCTGTACGATCAGTACTCGATGAGAGACAAGTTGGTCGATATGGCTGCAAGTTGAGTCCAGATGAAGTAACTCGTATAATCCAAAACTGGAACTTGAAATTTGACGGTTCGTCAAAAGGAATGCGGGTAGATGAATTTATGTACCGTGTGAGATCTCTCCCTCAAGATAGTTTTTGACGAGCGATTTTGCCCCAGTCTGTCGAAATTTGCATACTGGTGGGCAAGGCTCAGAATGGTACTGGCAGTATCGTAAAGAAGTTTGTATTGCGTTGAAACGCCAATACGGATATTTCCGTTCGGATTATGAAATAGAGGAAGAAATGAGAGCTAGAAAACAGTAATATGGTGAATCTTTTGATGACTTCTATGATGACGTCATGAAAATTGCATATCTATTAGTGGTTCCTTTAGAGGAGGGTCGACCAATTCTTTTACTTATTAGAAATTCGACATAAAATTTTATTTGAAGAAATAACTTCGGTGGGACAACTTCGAGGAAAACTCGAAGAGGGGACCCTTCGAAACACCCTCTCGAACGGTCCCAAAATAAATGAATATCGTCGTAACAAAAATCAGGCTGATGTCTCAGAATCGTTAACTGAGTCAGCAAACACTTTCTCAGTTAGGTTACTTAGCAACAATACTAAACATGGGGAAAATAGCATGAATGAAAAAATAAAAGCACCAAAATTATATCAGGAATGATTGAAAAATTATAATGACATTCGAAAAAGAATATTTGGAAGCGTGGGGTCAATTTGTCGGTCTACAATATGAGCATGAAACTTTTGAAAAAAGGTAAAAAGAAGCAGAAAATTGTTGGTATCTGCAATTATCAATGACAATACGGATGATCGAATCTATGCCGCAGTAACATTTTTGAATTATTCTGAGCTTGGACTACTCGATACGGGTGCAAATATTAGCTGCGTCGTTTCGAATTTGGCCAAAGAAGATTGGGCCAAATTTTCAAAATTTAAACCACTATCGTGTAAGGCCAAAACTGCAGATGGGAAAGGCCAAGAAGTCATCGGGGTAGTATGGGTAGATATAACCTACAAAAACGTCTCGGAAAAGATTCAACTTTTTGTGATTCCCTCATTAGATAAACGTGTGATTCTTGGATTGGATTTTTGGAAGGCTTTCGACTTAGCTTCTGGTCTCATCTCTTCTCTTGAAAATCAATCTGCTGCCACTGATTTGAAAAAGTTCCCACTGTCTCTAACAGAACAGGTACAGTTCGATGAAGTCATAAAGTTATTTCCAAGCTTTGAAAAACAAGGCTTAGGAAAAACTTCACTTATTAGGCATGATATCGATATTGGCCAAGCCAAGCCCATTAAGCAAAGGCATTATCCAGTCTCACTGGCGGTGGAGAAGTTGCTTTATGAGGAAATCGACAGAATGCTTAGTTTGGGAGTGTTTGAAAAATCGTCTAGTCCTTGGAGCTCACCGATGCGTCTGGTGATAAAGCCAGGGAACATCAGCCTATGTTTGGATTCAAGAAACGACAAAGGATGCTTATCCTTTGCCAAACATTGATGGAATCTTCGCACGATTACCAAAGGCGAATATTATCTCTAAAATTGACCTTAAAGATGCCTATTGGGAAATCAGCCTTTATACCAAATTCGTGTCATGCCATTTGGTCTGTGCAATGCACCGCAAACAATGTGTAGGTTGATGGATTTTTTTTTTTTTTCTTAGGGTTTTATTGAGAGAGGATTGGTTGTGACTTAGGTCACATGGCGTTAAAAATATGTAAATTAACAATTTAATAACATAATTAATTAATACTATCTGTATAAAAAAAAAAAAAAAAATTGTATTAGAAAAGGAAACTGGAGGGAAGGAGGAAAGTGGGGTTTGCCCAGATTTCAACCCTGCGGTACGGCCGCGAAGCAATGCTTCGCAGGGTCCGGGCCGATGCAATCAATGCACCTCTTCCATGCGTCTCCATTGCCGCTGTTGCAAATGAGCATACAGCTTCCCATTTGGTATTATTCACCAACATTTTTTTCACCAGGCTCGTTGTGTTCAGGGTGCTGCCTATTTCTCTGCGCAGCTTTTCCCTTTCCTCATTAAATCTCGGGCAGATGAAGGGGACATGTTCTGCATCCTCTTCTTGCCCGCAGAGCTCGGATTCGACTCGTGGCCGAAGCGGTGGAGATATTTCCTGAAGACTCTATGCCCACTTAGAAGCTGTGTAAGGTGGAAGTTTGTGTATCCATGTTTCCTGTGCAGCCACTCCTTTATCTTAGGGATGAGCCTGTAGGTCCAGCGCCCCTTATCTGAAGTGTCCCATAGTTGTTGCCATTTGTTGATTGTTCTTATCCTGGCTCTGGTCTTGATTGACTCTGTCTCCTGGTCTTGTGTGGGGTTGTTCTGCCGTTGCGTATAGATTTCTTGGGCTTCCAGTGCTAAGAGATCTATCGGGATTAGGCCTGCGATGACGTATGCAGCGTCGTCTGATACCGTTCTGATGACTCTTAGGGCTCCTAGTCGGTAGGTGGCTTCGATGCCTCTCCTGTAGCTTTTAACTCCCATTGCCTTAGCCCAGATTGGAGCGCCATACAACATTGTTGCTTTTACTACTCCTATCAATAGGAGTCTTCGTCCTTGCTTGGGGCCTCTCTTATTTAACATTATTCGACTAAGGGCTCTTCCTATCTCCAATGCTCTGGCACTGGCGTGCATTAGATGCTCTTTGAAGCACAGTCTCGTATCGAGCCATACTCCCAGGTAACGAATAGCCCGTTTTGAAGTAATCACTGTGGACCCCAGTGTGAGATCAACATTCTCTACCGCTTTCCTGCTGCTCATCAGCACTGCCTCTCTTTTTTGCTCCGCCAGTTGAAGGCCCGCAGTTGTTAGCCAATTTTTAATCCTGTCCATCTACGTCTCCTTTTGACCAGTTCAGTGTTTTTTGCCACTATAACAACTGCGACGTCATCCGCAAAGCCAACAACTTGGGTATCCTGAGGTAGGTCTAGCCTTAAAATACCATCGTACATGGCATTCCATAGGATGGGACCAAGGACTGACCCTTGAGGAACTCCTCCAGATACGTTATAGGTTCAATCCCCTTCGAGTGTGGTGTATCGGAGCACCCTGCTACGGAAGTAGTCTTCCAATATGTGCTTCAGGTAAGCCGGTGCCTGGAACGAGTGCCACTCGAGTCTGTTGGCGATTAATCTCTCCAGGATTTTTCCAGCTGTGTCGAGTAGGCAGATTGGTCGGTATGCCGAGGGATCCTTCGGCTTCTTGTTAGGCTTAGGGAGCAGGATGAGATTCTGTATCTTCCAGCTATCCGGGAACCTTCCTTCTTTCAGGCATCTATTGTATAGCTCCACGAATGTGCTCGGTTTTGAATTTATGGCTAGTTTGAGTGCCTTGTTGGGGATCATATCGGGTCCGGGCGCTTTGTCATCCCCTACGTTGTTGACTGCCTGCCTGACCTCTTCTTCAGTCACTTCATGGTCCGGGGAAATGCTTATTTCTGGATGTCTTCGCAGCAAATTTTGCCTTTCCATAGGTGGAAAAAGGGTTTTTACTATATCCAGCATTTTTATTGGTTCCATCGGAGGTGCTGGCTTAACCGATCTTAATTTCTTCATGGCGACCTCGAAGGCCGCTCCCCATATGTCATTGTCCGCTGCATCACAGAGCTCTAGGAAACAGATTGATTTACTAGTGCGAATCGCCTTCTTAAGGTTGCGTCTACAGTCTGAGTACTCAATTCTTAGGGCCAGGAACTCAGGTCTGCCTCTTGCTCTTTGATAGCGTCTTCTAGCTTTGTTGCACCGTCTTCGTATATTAGCGATTTCGTCGTTCCACCAATACACCGATGCATGGTGTCTCCCATAGCCCCTTTTTATACCCTGTACCTAAAAAGGTACAAGGGTATATTAAGTTTGTCAAATGTATGTAACATAGAGAAGGAGACGTCAGAGACCCCCCAAAGTTACCTAATGTATGATCAGGGTGACTAGAGAAATCGATCTAGCCATGTCCGTCTGTCTGTCTGTCTGTCTGTCCGTCTGTATGAAATCCTCGTTCTCAGAGATGGTAAGGCCTAGAAAGTTCCAGTTTGTTGCTAATAATCATTTGTTCTGCAGGTTAGATCAAGTTTATTATATTTTTTTAATATCCGATTTAGGTTCGGAATAAAAAGTATAAAACCACAACAACCTCAAAAAAAAGGAAAAAGTTTATAGGCCATAACTTTTTTGTTTGCTATCATATTATTACGAAAGCTTGCAGTTAGAAGTTCTAATATGTTCGCAATAAGGATGTGAAGTTTCGATCTGATCAGACAACTATATCATATAGCTCCCATAGGTCCGATCGAAAGTGCAAAAATCGTTTTAACGTCATAATTTCTTTATCTTTAAAGATATTTTATTCAAATTAAGAAAAAATGTGAACTTTAAAATACTCAGCAGCTGTGCAAAGTTTTGATAAAATTGGAGATCTACATCATATAGCTTCCATAGGGCTAATCGGTCAAGAAATCCGATTTCTGTGCTTTTTTGTCAGAAAACGGGTTATTTTTGAGCCAATCGCAACCAAATTAAGCACAAGACAGTTTTTAGTATAAGTTTTGAATAACTCCAAATTTTATTGAAATCGGATGACTAATCATATAGCTTCCATAGGGCTAATCGGTCAAAAAATTCGATTTCTGTGCTGTTTTGTCAGAAAACGGGTTCTTTATGAACCAATCCCAACCAAATTAAGCACAAGACAGTTTTTGGTATAAGTTTTGAATAGCACAAAATTTTGTTGAAATCAGATGGCAATATCATATAGCTCCCATAGGGCTAATCGGACAAAAACTCCGATTTTTTTTTTTTTTTGTCGGGTTTTTTATGCACGAATCGCAACCAAAAATACCATATGATAGTTTCTTTTGTAATAACCCAAAAAGCGAAGTTTTAATCTGATCGGACTACCATAATATATAGTTTCCGTATGGCCTCTTGGAAGTGCAAAAATCGTTTTAACGTCGTAATTTCTTTGGTCTTAAAGATATCTCTGTTAAATTTGGGAATAAGTCGTGCTTTAAAACACCAATCAATTATGTAAAATTTAATCGAAATCAGATGGTATTTTTATTATTTTGTCAGAAATACTGATTTACGCTCCCTACAGGTACAGGGTATCTTTAACTCGGCTGCGCCCGAGTTTAACGTTCCGAATTTTTCCACCCGACTAAGTGTGTTCGGTTTGAATCCCCTCGGTGTTATTTAGCGCGGCTGTGGTCTTTGTGTGGTCCCCGTTTCGATAATGATTGCTGAATGGTCGCTGGCAGTATAAACATTACTTATTTTCCATTTTGATTGTCTGACAAGCGGGGTGGAGACAAACGTTAGATCTATGATCTATGTACTTCCGGAGTTCATTAGGTCCACATTTATTGCTGCGAAGGCCTCGAGGAGAGAATGGCCTCTGCATTCGACGTTTGGCATCCCCATTCCTCCGCCCAGGCATTGCAATCGCCGGCTATGAGCACATCTTGTCTGCCTCTGGCGTCCTTTGCGATAGCATCTAAGGTTTCTTCATACGCCATCATCTGCAGACTTGGAGCTAGGTAGCAGCTATATATCAAATATTTTCCTACTTTAGCTCTGACAAATCCGCATTCGCTCATCACTGATTCCTCCGCAAATCCAGATAGCTGCTTTTCCCCACTGCAGTTTCCATTTCTGTAGTGCTGAGCGAGGGTGATCTACACAGACGTAGAAGTAGGTCCCCTTTCGCCGTCTTTCGGACACCTTGGACATTTCCGCTTAGGTGTTGAAGGGACGGGTCGCTCCTACCTGTATTGAGGAGATCCGCATATGTGGCACCTTCGGATGCCAAGATCACTATTGCGTTTGATCTGGCACGCCTCAGTCTTTTGCTTTTTCCCTGGACTTTGGTTCAGCCGGTTCCGCTTCCCTGGTTTCTTTGTAGCCCTTCTAGAATTTTGGGAGAGCAGTTGGTCTTGGTCAGGTTCCTGGAAGGTGCCGCCAGTTTAGGTGTTTCCGCCTTTTGTTTTTTTGGGGGTGTTTCCCTTTGATTTGCAAAAGAGTCCCTCTGCCTTTTCGGCGTCGCCTTATTGCCATGCCTCCTTTTGGCTATCAGGCACTCCGAGCTTGGAGTAGCCTGTTTGCTTCCTTTGGTTGGGTGTAGCCTTGCTGGGATCTTCGGTGATTATTTTGGCTGCTCCGTTTGTGTGCCCTTGCTATCCAATGCTTTGGGAGACTTGGTGGAGTTGGCGCATAGTGTCTTAGCTACCTTTCGCAGCTCAATGAGCCGAGCTAGCTCTCACCAATTGGTTGATGTGGCGCTGTTCGCTGAATATGATGGACAGACCTTCCATGATCGACCCCATTTCATCTATAGCTTTTGCTACTGTCTTCGGTGTCTCCTCTGGTTTTTTGGGTGAGGAGTGAAGCGTGGCTGTAGAAGACTGTGGTGTCCTTGGCAGACCAGGTTTCCTGGAGAACACTTCCACTTCATTGTCGTACCCATACAGATTGAGCCCTGTGGGTATGTAGCCCCCTGCTATACCTTCCATCTTCGGTGTTCGGAGCGCGTCCAGGCGGACTCAGGCTCCCACGTTGACCAGAGGTTTCCCCCGGTAAGCTTAGGGCACCCGTAAGCTAGGGGGGAGGTTGGAATAGTCAGTTCCGTGACCGTATGCCCTTTTGCCTTTATCCGCTTGGACCGAATACGAATCCCGGCCGTAGACTGTGGGATCCCGCGGTGACCAGAAGTTTCCCACTGGTGTTTAACCGTTGGGGGTTATACCGCCCCGGTACGGTTGCCAGAGCCCCTCTTAGGGCACCCTAAACTAGGGGGGAGGTTGGCTCAGTCTGCTCCGTGACCTTGTGCCCCTTCTTCCCAAGTCTGAGCCGGAATTTTCCTAGATTTACTTATAATTATAATTTTTTTTTTTTTTTTTTTTTTAATTATTATTATATATGAGAATTTTTTATGATTTTGGAATTTGAATTTGATTCAGGGAGCGCTTGGTTGTGGTCGGTTGGCAGCCCACGTTTCAGTGGTGCATTTGAACAGCTGATTGTATTATTTTTAATTCGGTGACTTGCTAGAAAAGTTCGAACAAAAAAGAAGAAAAAGAGAAATGGAAGCTTACAAAAACCGGGCTCCTTCCACTCTCCGACTCCCCTCCCAAAAGCCGTGGGAGAAATTTTCCAAGGCGATTTGTGGGGCCCCTGGAAGCTGACGCCGTCGGACTTTCTTTCTTTGATTCGGGTACGTAGCCAGTCAGTTCAGCTATTCACTGAGACAATTTTTACAGGGAAAACGCCGTTTTCCGTCGAAAAAAGTGGGCGAACTTTTGACTGTCAACTCTCTGAGAGTGTAGGTTGATGGATGATTTGATTCCATTTGATTTAAAATATTGTGTTTTTGCTTATTTAGATGACCTCATTATTCAGTCGGATAACTTTCAGTCCCACTTAGTGATACTGAATGAGTAGCTGAACAATTTACATTAATTAACATTAAATATTAACAAGAGCCAATTTTGTGTAACTCAAACTAAGTATCTGCGATACGTAATTGGCAACGATGGAGTTTTGATAGATCAGGTGGAGTCGATACGAAGTTGGCCAGCACCGAAAACACTGCCACAAACTAGAGGCTTGCTAGGTTTAGCAGGGAGTAAAGAAGATTTATTCCAAACTTTGCCGCATTTACAACTCCTATTTCGGACTTACTGTCGAATAAAAAAAAAAATTTTCATGGAATGATGACGCGCAAGTTGATTTTGATAAATTAAAACAATTATTAACTTCAGCTCCCGTACTGCATAATCCCGATTTCAATAAGAAATTTCATTTGCATTGTGATGTGGAGCAGTTGTACAAAAAGATGAAAACGACAGTAATGGTCGCCTTAGCAGGCAAGTGAGGCCAAAAACAAAAAAAAAAAAATAATAATAATAATAATAATAATCATAATAATAAAATATCCCTATATATATATATAATTAACATAGATTCCCTTCCCAAAACTGAAGTTCCCCCAAATACATAATATTAGAGAAAAAAAGAAAAAAAAATAATAAAATAACATAAAACAAAAAAAAAAAAAAAAAAAAAAAATCCAATCGAAACAAAACAAAAAAAAATCTGCCGCTAGAGCGTTCGCGTAGTTGCGACTTTTCCCTTTCCCTTATTCTTTGAAGCAATCACTGTAGATAAGCAGCGCCGCTTCGGCTGCTTATCTGCCCTTTCGCTGATCTACCGCAGATGACGCGTTGATGACGTCGGCCCACGCATTCTCGGCTGTGCCGAAAATTTTTGCATGCGTGCAGTCATCGAACCAAGAAAAAGAAGCGTAAGCGGGGGTTAGGGGGAGTTAGTAAACGGAGTTAGAGCGAGCAAGTCGCAGAGTTTTTTTTCTTTGGTTGTTGATACTCAGACTAATTCTTGGCTGGGTATTTTATAGAGTTAGATATAATAAGTTGAAATTGCTTTGAATTTTATTTTGGTTGTGTAGATTAGCTTAAAGAAAAAAAAATAAATAAATTTAAGTTTTTCTATCATGCTATGAAAGCAAGTACAATTATGCAGGGCTAAGTAGTCAAATTTTCTTGGATGGCCTGGTAGGGTAATTTATGTAAAATAATGTAGGCTTGGGGATTTTCGAAATTTTTCTTTTTTTTTGCGCCGAAAATCCAATTGGTTGGGAGGGTACAGAGCGCATAGAGGGATACAGCAACACCCGCGATGCCTTTAACATTCACCCAAATTCTTCCCGGACCCAATATCCCGTTACTTTTATTTTTTTTTTATTATAACTTCCGTTGTCCATTTATAGATTTCTCCTTTTCTTAGTTCTTTGTCCCCCTTTCGACCCCTTCAGGGTCCCTCAAAGGAACTCTTACTAAAATTTTGTAATAACTTGGCCGCGCAGACTACCCCCAAACAAGCCCACCCCATCACGCTGAACTGAGCTATAGGCACCAAGTAGAGTTCCGCCGTTTGGGTGTAGGATCGGTTCCAGCTCCAGGTTGTCCCATACCTGGATGTTCTGGATTGGCCCCTCATGAGTGTTGTCTCCCCCCCACCATGTTTTCACTCTCTTTCGTTACACGACAGTGAATTGCCTATTGCGTTTATAAGTAAAAAATTCGGAACGTTAAACTCGGGCGCAGCCGAGTTTGAGGTACCCTGTACCTGTAGGGAGCGTAAATCAGTATTTCTGACAAAATAATAAAAATACCATCTGATTTCGATTAAATTTTGCACAATTGATTGGTGTTCTAAAGCACGACTTATTCCCAAATTTAACAGAGATATCTTTAAGACCAAAGAAATTTCGACGTTAAAACGATTTTTGCACTTCCAAGAGGCCATACGGAAACTATATATTATGGTAGTCCGATCAGATTAAAACTTCGCTTTTTGGGTTATTACAAAAGAAACTATCATATGGTATTTTTGGTTGCGATTCGTGCATAAAAAACCCGATTTTTGACAAAAAAAAAAAAAACAAAAAATCGGAGTTTTTGTCCGATTAGCTCTATGGAAGCTATATGATTAGTCATCCGATTTCAATAAAATTTGGAGTTATTCAAAACTTATACTAAAAACTGTCTTGTGCTTACTTTGGTTGCGATTGGCTCAAAAATAACCCGTTTTCTGACAAAAAAGCACAGAAATCGGATTTCTTGACCGATTAGCCCTATGGAAGCTATATGATGTAGATCTCCAATTTTATCAAAACTTTGCACAGCTGCTGAGTATTTTAAAGTTCACATTTTTTCTTAATTTGAATAAAATATCTTTAAAGATAAAGAAATTATGACGTTAAAACGATTTTTGCACTTTCGATCGGACCTATGGGAGCTATATGATATAGTTGTCTGATCAGATCGAAACTTCACATCCTTATTGCGAACATATTAGAACTTCTAACTGCAAGCTTTCGTAATAATATGATAGCAAACAAAAAAGTTATGGCCTATAAACTTTTTCCTTTTTTTTGAGGTTGTTGTGGTTTTATACTTTTTATTCCGAACCTAAATCGGATATTAAAAAAATATAATAAACTTGATCTAACCTGCAGAACAAATGATTATTAGCAACAAACCGGAACTTTCTAGGCCTTACCATCTCTGAGAACGAGGATTTCATACAGACGGACAGACAGACAGACAGACAGACGGACATGGCTAGATCGAATTCTCTAGTCACCCTGATCATACATTAGGTAACTTTGGGGGGTCTCTGACGTCTCCTTCTCTATGTTAGATACATTTGACAAACTTAATATACCCTTGTACCTTTTTAGGTACAGGGTATAAAAACTAAATTCGGCTCAACGTAACTATAGCTTTACGGAACGCGAGTGCGTGGCGGCATTATTGGCTATAAATAAATATAGGTGTTACTTTGAACTTCAAGATTTTGAGGTCATAACAGATCACTCCAGTCTGTTATGGCTCCGAAAACAACCTAACTTGAAAGGTCGGTTAGCACGATGGGCAATGGAATTGCAAGGCTATCGGTTCTCCATCAGCCATCGTAAAGGACGTGATCACGTTGTGCCAGACGCTTTATCTCGCATAGCAGAACCTGAAATTGCTGCAATCGAAGCGATAAAGCATGTGATCGATTTACAATCCGATAGCTTCCAAGATTCCGAATAATTCGAAAAGATCAGCGAGATTGGGATGTAAACATTGACGCGATTAGTTGTGCTCTTCGTAACTCGTTGCATCAACGCATAAAAAAATCTCCATACCAGGCTATTTTTGGCTTTAATATGACCACTCGTGGTTCACCATGTAAGCTTTTACATAATTTGGGTATGCTTAACGAGGACCAGCTTCAGTTGTTGAGACAAGACATCCAAGGGCATTTGAATAAAGCATACGAAAGTATGACAAAACAGTACAACTTACGGTCACGACAAGTCCAATATAAAGCAGGGCAAGAAGTTTGTCGACGTAATTTCGTTCAGAGCAATTTTGAAAAAAATATTTCGAGCAAATTAAGTCCTTATTTTCTTAAAGCTCGTATTCGAGAATGAGTGGGACGCTCTATATATATCCTGGAAGACTTGCAAGGGAAACTATTAGGTAGATATCACGCAAAAGACTTGCGCCAATAGTTCGAAAAAAAAAAATATATATATATATATATATAATAATAAATAAATAAATAAAGAAAATTCAGTCTAATCCGCTGATTATCCAGCGTTGTTAGGTATACTTTGATGTAGATATTTAGATGTTACATGTGTCACAAAAAAATATAATATAATAATAACACAAAAAGAAAGTTAGAAATTAAAATCTGTGAATTGTGAAGGCATCCAATACGGAAATTTCGGGGCGAGCAAATTCAAGCTACCCAACAAGAGACAGAGCCAAACGCGTAATTATAGGGGCTATGGTATAATTCAGAAGAACAAATAATCAAAAGCGTGTTCGTAGGGCCACTGACGGTGAAACCTGAATTGGAGAAAAGGAAACTATCACCTAGCAGTGCAGACTAAGGGAAGAGCACAGCAAGAGAATTCATCCTAAAACTTCCAATAAATATCGAGATCTGGGTAAGTTCAAACCATTTTTCATATTACAATTAATAAGCGATAACGTGGAGCGGCGGATCGCTGACTCTCTTAGTTGAGTGTAACTTGGCAGCTGCTTTGTCGCTTGGTTTCGTTAGTAAAGCAAGTGCACGGAACAGTGATTTTTTGTTGTTGTAAAAGCTGGAGCTATTTATAGCTTTTCCTCAAAGCTGACTGAACAGCTGGTTACTATTTTTGGTTCTTTTTGTCTTTTCTCTATTCTAATTACTACACAAACAAAAATAAAGCAAACAAACGAGATTCTAGTGGAGTAACAAATAATACATTCTTATTACGGCACTATTGAAGGCACTTTTGTAATTCGAGTTATATTTATCGGCAGTCTATTGCTTTATTCTATATGGAGAATTATATAAACCAAATTAAAATCAAAACTTTATGTAAGTAGTGAAATTATGTAAAATCATTCATTAGAGTTAAAATACCTTATGGAAAAATGCCTTTTTGAAAACAAATAAGATTAAAGAAAAATGAAGTGTTAAGTTTTCTTATTTTCCCTAGCGTGGAGAAGGGAGGGGTACAATTCAACCTCAAAGGCAGGGTGGGCTTAGCAACGCGAATGTTAACACCTACACTCAAAAAGCTTGGCAAATCTTTCTTTTTTTCTTTTTCTCTTTCATTCTATCTTCTATTAAATATAGACAGGTGGGTATCTAATAATGTGCCGCAGAACTCCCCACTGGCTTTTTCGCTAGTCGCGTCCCAAGCGGCCCATCATTATTAGGCCCTAGTGGATTCCTGTAGATGAAATCTGATAATAGTGTATGGGGACATTACATTTCTTTTCTTATTATTGAACTGTGGACTTGTCCTCGTTAGATTGCAGATGATTTTTAATTTTGCCGCGAATTATATCAAATTCCGTGCGGCACACTCGAACACACAGCCGAACACAAACTTAATTATGTCATTGTAGGCTCTTTTTAGCCAAATTTGACAAATTAATAAATAAATTTAGTATACGTCTGTTAACTACTGCTCGAAGCAAAATCAGCAATCAAGACCAACGTCCCGTTTCGGACATTTTTATAGGATGATGTCCATTTGCTACTCTCTTTCAAAAGCGCTTGTTAACGACAACTTCAAAAGACTTTCATCAAATGGATCGGCAAGCAGGTTAAGTGGTCGACTAAAAAAAATTTGCCTGCGTCAATGCCTCAAAATAATTCGGGTCCGATGACAACGGACACAATGGTCGCAAGTTCATAACTGCTACTGCTTGAACCACGGCAGTGGCGAGTTGAGTTGATGCTTTTACTTAACAATTGTTTTACCACCTTGACCACACTTTTCCACAGGCCACCAAAATGTAGCGCACGTGGTGGTATGAAATATAATTTTACTTCTAGGTGACTGCACTGCCTTAGCCTCCATTTCTGCTCTGCCATCGACTTCAGCTCCCGAGAAGCATCAACAAAATTTGTGCCATTGTCAAAAAATAATTCGGAGCTAAGTCCACGCCGTATAAAAAATCTCTTAACTGCAGCCATGCTGCCCCCTGTCACCATTCTTCTTTAACCTGGTGTTAGACGAGATCATGAGAGAAGTGTGTACAGACAGACGCGGAATCACGTGGAGCCTCACACAACACCTAGAGGACCTGGATTACGGGGACGACATCTACCTCATATCTCATAAGCTCACTGACATCCAAGCCAAAGCGAATGACCCCTCCAGGATTGCCAGCAGATTCAGCCTTGAAATAAACGCATCCAAAACGAAAGCAATGCGCTTCAACCACGTCAACCAAGGAAACATCACCATCAATGGGAACATAGTCGAATTCGTCGACAAGTTCCCTTACCTTGGTACCATCATCACCAACAATGGCGGAGTGGATGAAGATGGGAAGAGCCGACTCATGAAAGCACGATCGGCATTCGGCAGGATGTATCGTGTGTGGAGAAATCAGCAAATAAGCAGAAGAACAACACTGAGGATCTTGAACGCGTGCATAAAGACGATCCTGTTGTATGGTAGCGAGACGTGGCTCACTTCGCAAAGGATGATTCTCAAGCTGCAAGTATTTATCAACAAGGGCCTTAGAATCATATGTGCGATATTCTGGTTCACTTGGTGAACGAAGTCCCGATTCAACAGCAGCTAATGAAGAAGAAATGGAGTTGGATTGGACACGCGCTACGGAAACCACACGGTAGCATCACCAGGATGGCACTTGAATGGAACCCCCAAGGAAGCAGAAGAGTTGGGCGACCCAAGTGCACCTGGCGACAAACAATTACGATCGAGCTTACCCGCCATAACATCAGCTGAGACATGGCGAAACAAACTACGCAGAACAGAGTCCGGTGGAGGATCCTAACTGAGGCCCTAATTTCCCAAGAGGAGTAACAAGGAAAAAAAAACTGGAGCCATGAATGCGTTTGTACTAAGGTCTGACACTAGTCACGGATTGAAGTACATCCACAGTGGTCCAGCGTAGTCCTGTCGGTAAAGAACCCATAATTTGATTGTTTAATACAGAGCGCTGTCGAAAGCATGAAATACAGTTTCTTACCGTCCAGCGAACTAGTTTCCTAGCATTGATGACCCAAAATCGATGTCGCACAAACGCACATAAAGCATGCGCTCCGGCATGCATGTTAATTCGATGGGTATACACAAAAAATGTTCTTATAGCGACATGATTATTTGTCAGCAGTATGGGGTGTCTAACATCAAATGTTATATTGGAACGACACGAATTATCTCTAAACCCTCACATGTATCTATAAATGGATTCAACCCCTGAATTTTAGCTTAGCCTATTTCTCTTATTCTCTATCTTTCCTTTTCCTTGTGAAAGCTTGCTGCCTGAAAATTGGCAACAATATAATTAAAACCTCCTTTTAATTCGGTTGCTCTTAACGCTTCAGTTCGATTTACTTCAATCAACAACTGACGCCAACGATAAATATACCCAAATACTCTATTCAACTTCCAAAAATCCTTAACCTACTTGCAGCCTACTATCAAATACTCTGCGGTACCTGAAGTACCGGCCAACAAACTATACTTAGTTCTTTTGGACCTTGACATTCTAATAATGGCCACTCGTTCCAGAAATTCTGGTCCTCGTCCCCATAAACACAAACATTTTATATCCATTGTGTACAGACCACGAGAAACGATGCAGGATTCTGTTTTGAAATTATTTTAAGCCACTTCTGTCCTCTTGACAGTGCTTGAATCATTGGAAACCTATTAGCAGCAAATATGTTCCAATGACTTGCATGAGAAGCGATCAAACTAAGAACAATGTAGGAATCTGTAAAATACCTGACCTTGGAGAACGATTAAAGTACACACTTCTTGATTTTAGCCACCAGCTGAGTCAAAAATCTTGCACCTTCTAAATCCAATCTAGGTAATGATACCACTCGAACTGATCAAGCAATTGTGCTAACTCTGACAGGACTACTTGCTAAGTTATCTTGTTGGAATTCTTTGTAGTATAAGGGAATTTAAATTTGTCTACCTTTGAATTCCAATATATTCCAAAAGTTTTTCCTATACCCGTTGTTTGCAATTGTAACGGCTCCTCTGAACTCATATTATTTTGCTTCAGCAGGATATTAGACCACCATTTATGGAGTTCGAATTCTCCTAACTTCAATAACTCTGTTATATCATCCTTTAATCGATAAAGTTGCTTAATGGAATCTGCCCTAGATAGCATTTCATCCATATAAAAGTTATGGCCAATGGAAACTGATTCCCAAACTTCTCCGATAAATTATATAGGCTACGCCAAAAATGGTGTCGAATTGGTCCCATACCTAATTGCTTTCAGACGCAGAAATTTGATTATCTCGGAACTACTATTGCGCCACAAAATACTCTGATAGTCACAGCCCCGGGGATAAACCAAAATCTGTCTGTACATCAGTAAGACCATATCAATAAAAATGAACACGCACAAGTATATCGAAAATATCCGACTACAATGTTGGTCCTACTAGCGTAATATCATTCAAAGCCAAGCCATCAATTGATGCATCAAATACGACTTTCAAATTCAGTATTGGATGATGCGGAATGAAATACGTTGATTACATATACTGTTATAGGTTATATTAAGTTTCTCAAATGCATATAACATAGAGAAGGACACGTCGGAGACCCCCCAAAGTTACCTAAAGTATGATCAGGGTGACTAGAGAAATCGATCTAGCCATGTCTGTCTGTCTGTCCGTCTGTATGAACACCTCGTTCTCACAGATGGTAAGGCCTAGACAGTTCCGGTTTGTTGCTAATAATTAATTGTTCTGCAGGTTAGATCAAGTTTATTAAATTTTTTAAATATCCGATTTAGGTTCGGAATAAAAAGCATAAAACCACAACAACCTAAAAAAAAGGAAAAAGTTTATAGGCCATAACTTTTTTGTTTGCTATCGTATTATTACGAAAATTTGCAGTTAGAAGTTCTTATATGTTCTCAATAAGGATGTAAAGTTTCGATCTGATCGGAGTACTATATCATAGCACCCATAGGCACGATCGAAAGTGCAAAAATCGTTTTAACGTCATAATTTCTTTATCTTTAAAGATATTTTATTCAAATTAAGAAAAAATGTGAACTTTAAAATACTCAGCAGCTGTGCAAAGTTTCAATAAAATTGGACAGTCAAAAAATCCGATTTCTGCGCTTTTTTGTCAGAAAACGGGTTATTTATGAACCAATCGCAACCAAATTAAGCATAAGACAGTTCTTAGTATAAGTTTTTAATAAATCTAAATTTTATTGAAATCTGATGACTTTATCATATAGCTTCCATAGGTCGAATTGGTCAAAAACTCAGATTTTTTGTATTTTTTGTCAGGAATAGGATTTTTTATGCACGAATCGCAACCAAAAAACCATATGATAGTTTTTTATTGAAAAAATTATATAATAGAAAATACTGATTTACGTTCCCTACAAGTTCAGGGTGTCTCAAAAAAAAAAAATAATAATAATAATTAAATTAAAAATTAAAAATTAGAATGGACAAGGGTAAACGTAATATTGAGCCGTTCTATGGCGAGAAGTAGGCAATTTGGAAATTTAACGTTAGGGCTCTATTGGCCGAATAAGATGTGCTCAAGATTATTGACAAATTGATGCCTGCTGAGGTAGATGATACTTGGAAAAAGACACGGCGAAGTGCAAAGAGCTCAATAATAGAGTATCTAAGCGACTCATTTTTAAATTTCGCCACAAGGGCCATTACTGCACTTCAAATTTTTAAGAATTTAGACGCATTGTGAAAAAGTTTGCTTTCTCTGAAGCTATACAGTGAGACGTCATTACTAGACGATTTTAATATTTTTGATGATTTAATTATTGAATTGCTGGCAGCCGGTGAAAAAATAGAAGAGATGGATAAAATCTCTCATCTGCTAATAACATTACATTCGTCTTAAGATGGCGTCATCACTGCAATGGAGACGTTATCAGAAGATAATTTGACTTTAGCGTTTGTAAAAAAATAAATTGCTAGACCAGGAAATTTAAATTAGAAATGACCACATTGATACTAGCAAGAAAGTTATGAACGTGAATGTGCACAACAAAAATAAGAGTAATAAAAATTGTTCTTTTTTAAAATCGGGTTACTGAACCGAAGAAATTATTCAGGGGAAGCTACAAGAATAAACTTAAATGTCAACACTGTGGGAGAAGAGAAGGGAATTTTAAGAAAGATTGTTATCATTATAAAAGAATAATAAATAATAAAAATAAAGAAAATGAAAAACAAATTCAAGCTGCAACATCTCACTGCATTCCATTCAGTAATGGATAAATAGGAATTTTTTCTTGATTCTGGTGCAAATGACCATATTATTAATGACGAATTGCTATATTCATAGCTATAAGCGTGGAATTGAAACACTGCAAAGTGACTATGAAATTACACTGGAGGATGTACTCTTGGAAATCTCGCTGGAAATCTGATATCGGAAAAGCGTCTACAACAGGCTGGAATGTCAATCGCATTTGACAAGAGCGGTGTAACTATTTCGAAAAATGGTTTGACGGTTGTCAAGAATTCGGGTATGTTGAATAATGTTCCTGTGATTAAGTTTCAAGTATATTCTGTAAATGCGAAATGCGAAGAGTAATTTTCAATTGTGGGATGAGAGGTTTGGCCATATAAGCAATGGCAAATGATCAGAAATAAAACGAAAGAATCTGTTTAGTGATCAAAGTCTTCTAAATACATTCAGATGTCTGTGGGCCAATTACTCCAGCATATACCTCAGTTAAACGGTGTTTCTGAGAGAATGATAAGAACCATTACAGGAAAAGCTTGTGCCATGGTTAGTGGTGCACAATTAGACAAAAGTTTTTGGGGTTAAGCAGTATTAACTGCAATTTACTTAATCAATAGAATCCCAAGAAGAGCTCTTCTTGATAGTTCAAGGACCCCATATGAGATGTGGTACAATAAGAAGCCCAACTTAAAATATTTAAGAGTTTTCGGAAGAACTGTATATGTGCACATTAAAGACAAAAAAGGAAAAATTAATGATATATCATATAAAAGCATTTGTGTAGGTTATGAACCAAATGGTTTTAAATTGTGGGATGTTGTTCATGCAAAATTTGTTGTTGCCAGAGATGTTGTTGTCGATGAAACCAATATGGTAAATTCTAGAGCTGTTAAATTTGATAATGAATTCCTGACTGATACTAAGGAAATAAAACAGACAGAGTTCCTGAATGATAGTAATGAAATAAAACAGACAGTGTTTTTGAATGATAATAAGGTAATAAAACAGATAGTGTTTCTGAATGATAGTAAGGAGTGCGACAACAAACAATTCCTGAATGAATGTAAGGAAAGGGGGAACACACAATTCCTGATTGAAGACAATCAAAGTTTTCTGAATAAAAGCAATAAAAGAAATCAAGACGATCTCCTGAATTAGGGTAAGGGAATGAATGATAGTAGGGAAAGTGAAACAGCAGACCAATTTTTTTAAATTGGAAATGAAAATAATCCAATTGGGAAGGCTAGCATAGAAATTATGAATAGAAGAAGTGAGAGATTAAAGAGTAAGTCACATATATCCTATAATGAAGAGGATAATAGTTTAAATCAATTTGTTTTAAATGCTTACACCATCTTTAATGATGTGCCAGTTACATTCAATGAAATACAATATTGGAATGATAAATCCTTATGACAAGAAGCTATAAAGACAGAATTAAGTGCTCATAAAATTAAAAATACTCGGACGATTATAAAAAGGCCTGAATACAAATATATTGTAGATTGCGCACTAAGAATTTTTAGTGAACTTTAACTTTCAATAATAAAAGAGGAGGGAATTATTCACGCTATTAATTATATTTTATTTATGCTGCCTTATGGCAAGAAGCTATAAAGACAGAATTAGTGTGCTCATAAAATTAAAAATACTCGGACGATTATAAAAAGGCCTGAAAACAAATATAATGTAGATGATTAGCGCACTAAGAATTTTTAGTGAACTTTAACTTTCAATAATAAAAGAGGAGAGAAGTATTTACGCTATTAATTATATTTTATTTATGCTGAAGCGAGGCCGATTACCTTGCTTGCAATATACCACAGCGAGATCGAAACAAAATAAAAGCTCGTACAAGAGAACTTATGTGTAAGCTTAACAGAGTAAGCACAAAGAAGATAACGAAGGTAGTCATTGCAATAACAGTCTTTACATATTTGAACTAATTATAGTTGTTACAATGTTTGGCGGGATTTTTAAATGCGAAAATATTTATGATAGGTTTGTTGTGGCTGGCCCGAACATGCTCCCCCCGTTGAAACCCTGTGTTTCAACAGAGTTCTTAAGGGGCATGCAGCAGAGTTTGTGCACAACCCTTTGCTGTAAACTTGTGACGATTCCAAAAGATTTGTTGTACCTGAACCATACGCTGCCAATCGTCAAGCCTTTTGTAGTTAAGACTAGTCAAATCAGGCTCCAAAATTGTTTCTGAAGGTCCGCCAATAAGAAAGTGTCCAGGCGTCAACACATTTATGTTAGCAGCATGTTCTGTAAGAGCAAGCAAAGGTCGTGAGTTTACAATTGCAGAAATTTGAAAGATGAGGGTACGAAGCTCGTCGAAAGTTATCAGAGATCGACCGAAGAATCTACAAAGGTGATGTTATATAAGGTGGTGGGGGGGGGGGGGGCGAGGATGAATGAAATTCGACTCAATGTTGGCCGCCAGACACCAGATACGAATTTCTTCTCGATGCGAATTTGTTGTCATAAGCCGTCTTAGATCGGAGAGCTCATTCTTGGCTCCTACGAAGTTGGTGAGATTGTCTGACCATACAAATCGCTACAAATCGCTTTAAAGCTCCAAGAAATGCAGCAGTAGATAAGTCTTTAGCCAGCTTCATTTGAATGGCCTTGCTTGGAAAGCAGACGAAGACTCCAACGTAGCATTTAATGGGGGATCTATTCCGATTTGTAAAGGAAGGGACCACACCACTCCACACCAGTAACAGAAAAGGCTCGTAAATATTGAACGCGGTCCTTGGGCAAATCTGACTTAATGGGCTCCACTACCTTCGGCCGGGCTCTGAAGACCGCCGATTGGCCAGAATTATAAGCGTATGTTAGCAAGCAAGGTTCGAGGCCCAGCATGTAAGTTCACTCTATGATAATGGGAAATCATTGCAGCAGTGATTGAATGACGACTAGGCAAAATGATGTCGCGCAACTTACAATCCTGTGGCCGAGGGGAGGAAAGCTTATAAAAAAAACAACTGAGTAGGTTGGGGTATGAAATAAGAATCTTTCTTTATTACAAATTTTAGCATATGTACTTGGTTCGAATTCGTGTTGGTGATCTTCGTTATTTCCTCGGCTCTCAGTTTTTGTTGCCGAGTCGGTGTTGTTTCCCTTGTTGCCAGAGTGAGGGGGCATGTTAACTCCTCCCCCCCCAGTCCGAAGAGAAGGCCATAAGGGGAATGGCCGGATCGGAGAAGGGTGATTAGGCGACGTGTTGTTAGTGTATGCCACGAACTCGGACGATATTTTGAATTTAACAATTTTTTAAATATGGATATCTTAATGTTAACATGAGTGTTGTGTTTATAAACGTTACATTTAATGCTAAAGTTATATTTTGTTTACTTATTATTATCTTATGTTTCGTCCACTGTTTTCTTAACTGTTTTTCTAATTTTTTGTTTGTGTAACTTTTGACCTTTAGTTGTTAGGAAAGTGACCCCTTTGTCTCTATCTACTTTGTGTAGTGAAAATCTCGGTGTTGTCTTGTTTCTACGGTTTTCTTTTCTAAATATTTTATCATTAGGCTCGACTTGGACTGGTGTCTCTCTGTCCTTGTTTAATTTAGCCAATCTTCTTTTAGTGGTCGCGTTTAAATGTTCTTGTACTTTTGGGTATATGTCTTTTCTAAATTCGTTTAATTTCTTAAGGTAATCGTGGTGATTATCGAATTTTATTGTTTTGTTGAATATGTGAGTTCTTCCGTGGAAGAGCTCAAAAGGGGTATAGGAAGTGCTGGAGTGTATTGCATTGTTATATGTTGCTATTGCTTCTGCGAGTATTGTGACATGATCCCGATCTAGGCGTGCTTCCTTCCTTTTGTTCATGATTATTCTGTATAGTTCGGTTAAGGTGGAGTGCAGTCTTTCGACAGAAGCGTTACCCGTTGATTGTTGGAATGAAGTTGTATGAGCTGTTATTTGGAATTGGGTTAAGAGGTCGTTGAATAGGCTCCCCGAAAATTCCGCGCCCTGGTCGAAAATTATTTTCTTTGGTGCGCCATAGTGACTTATGAATTGTAATAGGGCATCGGCGACTTTGATTGAGTTCCTATTGCTAAGGGGATAGGCTTGCGCTAGCTTGGTGAATTTATCTATAATTGTGAGGTTACAAGTATTGTTAATGAAATATATGTCTATATGTACGACTGCCAATGGTCCCTCTGGGGCGGTTGGGGCTTGCATCAATGGTTTATGGGGGTGTCTGTCGTATTTTAGGGTTAGGCAGGTATCACAATTTTTTATAATTTTTGTGATAATGTCTTTTAAATGCGGAAAATAAATGGTCCTTTTTAAATGGTTATATGTTTCATCTATTCCCCTATGATTGGTGTTAAAGTGGTACGCACGAATTTCGTTTTCCTGGTCATGAGGATTCGTAATTTCGGTTAGGCATATATTGCAGCGAAAAATTTTGTATAAGTCATTTTCAAAGAAGTAGTTATTATAGGACTCTTCTATTATTTTGAAAATATTTTCTGGTGCAAATATTGCGAATGTTTTATTCGGTTTCAGGATTGTTTGAAGGGTGTTTGTAACGGAGTCGAAAGTATGTACGGGTTCTGTGATTATGTGTCTTACTTTATGGATAAATGGTGTTTCTACCTGTCTTGAAGTTGTTGATCCGGTACGGAATACTATTTGGCAATTGAAGTGATTTAGTGGTTGCGAAGCGATTGGTATAATTTGTGGGTCTTCGTTTATGTTCAGGTTTGGCTCAATTCTGCTGAGTGCGTCAGCAACTACGTTTTGCGACCCTTTTTTGTATACGACTTCGTAGTCGTAAGCGGCCAGGATAGTTTTCCATCGAAGTAGTTTTGGATTCTGGCCTTTCAGATTTTCTAGCCAGATTAATGGCTTATGGTCTGTGACTATTTTGAATCTACGTCCGAAGAGGTATGGTCTGAAATGACCTACAGACCAAATGATAGCTAGCATTTCTTTCTCTATCGTAGAGTAGCGTATTTCCGTGTCCGATAGTGTCCTGCTAGCGAAAGATATGGGTCTGTCATTAGTGTCTGGGCCTTGTGACAACACAGAGCCTATCGCATAATTACTTGCGTCTGTGGTCAGCGTGAACGGTTTATTGAAATCAGGGTATATGAGTATAGGATCGTTACAAAGAAGATCTTTCGACGTTTCGAATGCTTGTTTAAATTCATCATCTATTATTATAGATTTCTTCCCTTTTAACTGTCTCGTTAAGGGTTTAGTTATTTTCGCAAAGTCCTTTATGAATTTCCTGTAATACCCTAATAGCCCTAAAAATGATTTAATTTCTCTGGTTGTCTTTGGGCAGGGGAAGTCCTTGATGGTTTGAATCTTAAGTGGGTTTGGCTTGACTCCTTCCTGGGTTACGATATGTCCCAGGAAGTCGATTTCCTTCCTTAAAAAGCTACACTTGCTTGGTTGGATTTTTAGATTTGCGTTTTGGAGTTTTGTGAAGACAGATTTAATATCTGCTATATGTTTTTGTAGTGAGGGTGAGAATACTATTATATCGTCGAGATAGACGAGACAGACATTACCGACTAAGTCACCTAAAACGTTGTCCATAACGCGTTGGAACGTGGCAGGGGCGTTCTTGAGACCGAAGGGCATTCTCGTGAACTCGTAATGCCCATTTTCGACGGTGAATGCCGTCTTGCTCCCGTCGCGTGGGTTCATTTGAATTTGGTGAAAGCCACTTGCTAAGTCTATTGTTGTGAAATACATGGTCTTTCCTATGCTGTCTAGTATATCTGCAATGTTCGGAATGGGGTATCTATCGGAGACAGTCTTCTCATTTAATTTACGAAAATCGATTACCAAGCGCCACTTTTTTTCGCCTTTGATGTCACTTTTCTTAGGTACGACCCAGACGGGTGCACTCCAGGGGGAATGACTGTTTTTTATGATGTTTTGTTCGAGCATTTTTGAAATTTGCTTTCGAACTTCGTCTTTATGTACAAATGGGTAACGGTAAGATTTTGTGTGAATCGGTATATTATCTGTTGTTGGTATAGAGTGTTTGACAGCGTTAGAGAACGTTAGTTGGTTGTTTTCGTTGTGGAAAAGTTTTTTGAATGACTTGCATAGTTTGAGTATGTGTTGCTTTTCCTCGCTGTTGAGGTGTTTCGTCTGAATGTTTAAATGTTGGTCGTCCGGTCGTTCTGTATCTGTTGCCGCGGACATGCAGTTTAAGTATTGGTGGGTTCGTGGAGAGAACTCTTCTGCCTGCAACGGTTCCTCGAGGTAAAGTGTTTGGATCTGGTCTGAGTTATTGCAGACTTCGAAATAGGCGGATCCAGCGTTTGCGGTGTATAAGCCGCCTGTTATGGATATTTGATTATCCAAATTCGTGGTTTCATATATAAAGTCCCCCTGCATGATGTTTACTGGGAGCGGAAGTAGCATTTTGGTATTTTGTGGCAGGTTATGTAATGTGTCTACAGGGTTTGCCCTTGTGAGGATTGGGATGGCGGTTTCTGGTGTTTCTAGTATAGATTCGGCAAGGTTTATTTTTGCATTTAGGCTAGAAAGGATATCCATGCCTAGGAGACCATTGAAGTGGGGGTGGAAATTAAATAATAGGAACTTAAAATTGAGCATTTTTTTGAATTGTTTGAAATTTATTTTATCTGTATATTCCCGAATTTTGAATGCACTGAGAACAGTGTGGATATTGATATCTGAGGTTAGTTTTTTGATGTGGTCTTCATTAATAAGTGCTGGATTTATAAAAGAGTAAGTAGATCCAGTGTCTATTAGGAATTTGAGCGGGTTTGACACCATGGAGTTTGGTGATAAGAGAACAAATGGCAAGGAAGATCCGTGAGTCTTCTTGCTTATGTAGCCGACTGGCTTCCCGAGGCTTCTAGTAGAAAATTTGCATCATCGTTGATGTTACATAGGGGAGCGCTTGGATTATGACTGTTCCTGTTTTGATGACTTAGAGTCTGATCTGGTTGGTCGTTATTGTGGAAGGGGTTCCTGCCCAGAGTTTCTCTATCTTGTCGACCGTTACTATCGTTTTGGGAATTATTTTGACGTGTGTACCGTCCATTGTTATTGTTGTTAAAATTTCGTTGTCTTTGTATAAAGCGGCTATTATTGTCATTGTTGGTGTTATCAAATCGTGGTACATGGCGAACGTTGTTGCCATTATTATAGTTCTGTTGTCGTGGTATGTAGCGACTGTTGTAGTCACTATTGGTTGGTTGTCCTTTCGCGTATGGGTGATTCCTGTATATTGGGCTGTCGCGTCGTCGGTTTTCTGGGTGTTTGTTTGGTTTGATTTGTTTTCGTTTGTATATTGATGTAGTAATATATTGTGTTATATTTTGTGATACTATGTATGAGTATCTATGTTTGAATGTGTATATAATATGTGTGTATTCTTTCCAGAATAAAAAAACCTGTATGTGTGTGTCCGATACGCAGTTTCCTCTTTTCCTTGTTTCCCGGTGTTTAGATGTATATTAATGTTTGTATGTCATTCGTGTAGTGCTGCTGTGCTTCCTTCTTTGTAGTTCTTTTTTTTTTATGTTTTCGATTTTAACTGTAATGTATGAATTAAATAAGTAATCAATAGAGTGCATTTTAGAGGTTAGTGAACATGTGACAACAATAGACGTTAAGTTGTTTATGGATTGTTTCGTTGTTTTTCTTATTTTCCTTTTTTTTTCAATCTATTTCGTTAATGAATTTTTATTGCTCTTTTTTTTATTTTATTATTTAATTATTTATTTATTTATATATATATATATATTTTTTTTTTTTGAGTAGTTATATTTTCGCAGTGCGTGGTGTGCAAAAATAATTCAACAGAATTCAACAGCGTACAAGCGATCGCGGCGTCAAGCATCGCGCCGCCACTGTGGCGCGACATTAGCTCTAGGCGGCAGTCAATGTACAGTGATGCGTCAACGTCGCAAGGGTTTTACATGCGGCGTAACACAAACACATACATGCTTACTTGATTTTTCCGAAGGAAATTGTATCACGCTGTATAAGTTTTAATTTTTATTTATTATTATTTCTCTCCTCTTTTTTTTATTGTTATGAAAACCAATTGTCCAAGTTTTATTTACTTATTAATTTAATTTTTATTATTTATTTTTTTTTTGTATTTATTTGCAAAATAAATTTGCGTTTATGTAAATTGACAAATGAAAACGATCCCGGTGCCTTAACAGCGATTGTTGTACACATATTCGGTCGTTAGTCACACAACTCACATTTGTTTTTTTTTTTTTTTTTTTTTTTTTTTTTTACCACTGTGCGGAGGATCTCGTAGTCTTGGCGGCGACTGATGTACACTTTCACAATTCACTTCTTGCGCGTCGAGCACTGGTCACAATGAAGTCTAATATTCGACTGATCTAGCTCTTTACCATTTCTTTTTATTTATGCATAACAACCTACACTCAGCGACAGCGACGCCAGTCTATCGCCGCGGCAAAACCGTTGTTCTCAGAACTACAGAACTACAACAACCAATCGCAATGCAAATATAGGCTGATGCAATATTACTATAGTGGTGAAATTACTATTATGATGAAATCACTATTCTGACGAAATTACTATTCTGATGAAATTACCAAAAAGCATACCAATACTCTCCCAAATACGCACACCAAGTTCTCTCCGACACACACAAACGGTCACCACACACAGCAGTTTGATATGACAAATTTTTATTAATTTACCATTTTTAATTGGTATCATTTAGGGTGTATGGATGATCCCGGTGCCTTATCAGCGATTGATGTACACTTATACGGTCATCACAAACAGCAAGTTGTTGGTATAATTGTGGTAAATGTCCCGCACAAGCGATCCCGGTGCCTTATCAGCGGTTGATGTACACATATACGGTCGTCTGTGGAGCAATTCGAACTTGATTTTGTTTGTTTCTTTTGTTTTATTTGCACTTGCACGTCATTAAGTTTTCTTTATAATAACTTTTTATTTAATTTATTATTTCACCACTCACTACTGAAATCTCCACAAACACTGCTGTCACATGTTCATTACCTCTTTAGAATTAGAACGATAAGCGTAGTGGGCATTGTTAATCCCTTGTCCGTAGTCCGGCTGCGCCACTTACAATCCTGTGGCCGAGGGGAGGAAAGCTTATAAAAAAAACAACTGAGTAGGTTGGGGTATGAAATAAGAATCTTTCTTTATTACAAATTTTAGCATATGTACTTGGTTCGAATTCGTGTTGGTGATCTTCGTTATTTCCTCGGCTCTCAGTTTTTGTTGCCGAGTCGGTGTTGTTTCCCTTGTTGCCAGAGTGAGGGGGCATGTTAACTCGCACTATAATCCAGGGATGAATTTTTGCGACGTCCTCCAACTCGCAGTACACCTCTGGCATCTATGAAGGGATTGAGGGCAGCTATATAACTTCTAGTGAATTGTATCTGCTTGAAGTCGTCTTGAAGAAGGGCCAATTGCACAACTCGCATAAGAATACAAGTACCTTCGTGTATGTCTGAAACACTCAAATCATGATGTCTTAGTCTTTTAATGAATTTGTAAATAAATCCAAAAACTCGATTCATGGATCCGTAATTGTTGACCATTTTTGAGCTGGCAACTAAGTCCAGTTGGGGAGACCTGACCATTAGCACATTTTTTCGCAACTCCAGGGTGAGCTTCTCCGGAGGATATTGGGTATGCCAATCAGATCGAGAGCTAATCAAATATGCTGGACCAGGAAACCACAGCTCGGAATGAGCCAGGGCATCGGCGTGGGCGCCTCTGGACAGAATGCCAGTAGGATTTAACGACGTTGGCACATGACGCCATTCTACGCTACTACTAAGGCCCTGAATAGTAGCTACTCGGTTTGCCACAAATGTGTTAAAAAGAAAGGGCTCTTCTCGAATCCAAGCAAGAGCTACTGTAGAGTCAGACCAGCAATAAGTCGATCCTTTAAAGAATCCCATCTTCTGGCCAGCAGTAAGACTCCACTTAACTCGAACTTTGGTATGGTTTGACTCTTCAGAGGGGCTACGCGAGAATTGGAACCTAGAAAATGACTGGTCCGCACTTGAATTCCCAATACTACATATGGAGATGCACCATACGCTTCTTGGCTAACGTCACAAAATCCGTATAGTTCATTAGCTTCAGGACTCAAAACAAATCTGAGAAAAGAGAGAAAAGATTTCCTCCCAGGTCGTGTGAAGTTCCAAAGATAGGCTCTCATCCCATGATAGTCGGTTTTTACAAAGGCGTTGCAAGAATATTTTTGCCTTCTTAATTACCGGTCCAAGCAGCCCAAGAGGATCATAGAGTCCTGCAATGGCGGACAGGACCGATCGTCTACAAGGTTTGGAGTTGACTTTGAATGGAGACAGCGAGAACAGCAAGCGGTCACAGGAGGCTTTAGTGACATCGCATGCCGGCATCAAATTTTAAAAATTTTTCCTTTTCGTCTTCTGCAAGCCCATTAAGCACTTTGGGATGACTCGACCACCATTTTCTAAGTTTGAAATGACCTCGTGCTAGAAGACTAGTTGTCTGGGTCATTTTCTCCACTGCATCAGATGCTGAATGACCTCCTAAGATAAAGTCATCCACATAAAATTCATTAATTACGGCTGCCCCACCAATGGTAAAATCGTCAATTTCATCCTTAGCCAATTCGTGCATTGCTCTCGCGGATAGAAAGGCGGCTACTTTCGTACCATATGCAGCGGTGTCTAATTTATAAATTTTGATTTTGATTTTGAGGAGAATTACGCCAAAGTATGCACTTATAAAAACTGTCTTCTTCGTTGACCTTTACGCATCGAAACGAATAAGCGGCTCCAACAATTTAGGTTGTATGCTAGCACCTGCAATCAGAACATCATTGAAGGAGTATCCAGTTGAAGAGACCGCAGATCCATTAAAGACTACTCGAAGTTTAGTCATTGTGCTGTCTTCCTTCACTCTACAGTGATGCGGCAAGAAATATTTACAGTGGCCTATTAAACCAGGAGTAACCATGAAAGCTGAGTACCTTTCCTTTAAATCAGGATGGCGAGTCAACTTTCTTTCAAGGTTTAAAAATCGCTTGTATGCTTGCGTGTAAGATTCGCCCAACAGTTCCAGATTGTGCTTGAATGGCAATCGAACAACGTACTCTCCAGAAGGCATACGAATACAGCCCTTTTTGAAATGGTCTTCAGACTTTTGTTCTTCCTTGCTTCTTGGATAAACAGCCTTCTCACAACTTTCCAGATCCCAGAATTTTCTGACTAACTCTTCCAGGCGATAATTAATATGATCCACATCCTTCTGCATAAGCACAAGCGAATCACCTGAAGTTTGGTAAGTTCCTCCAGCTACAACCCAACCAAGACGAGTCTTCTGGAGAAGTGGTAACTCAGGGCTGATTAATTTGTCCGACCCAAAGAAGGTCATAGGCACCAAGTAAGAAATCGACTCGTTGATCCTTGTTAAAAGACGGATCAGCCAATGCTATATTTTGAGGAACTTCCCATCCCTTAATATCCACATCGATGTTGGGCTGACAACCATTGATGGTTGGCACTACTACAGCAGTGAAAGCGGCGGCAAACTGTGAGGTTCTGGATCTTAGAGACACATTTACAGATGATTTATATGTGGCTACGGCCACGTCTCCAAGTCCTGAAATGAAGACCCTGTACCTAAAAAGGTACAAGGGTACATTAAGTTTCTGCAAATGTATGTAACATACAGAAGGAGACGTCGGAGACCCCCCAAAGTTACCCACAATATGATCAGGGTGACTAGACCATCCGACTAGGGTTTCCACGTTTTCTTTTTCAATTCCGTCGACTAGGTACAGGGTATCCCAAACTCGGCCGCGCCCGAGTTTAACGTTCGGCTTTATTATACTCTTTTCGCAGAAAATAGAGTATATTCATTTTGCTCTGATGTGTGTAATGCACAGATCCAAACATCGTAGACCCACAAAAGTTACATCTAGAATACTTAGAATCACTAGAGGAGTCGATATAGCCATGTCCGTCTGCCCGTCTGTCCGTCTGTTTCTATGCGATTTACTCCGTCGTCTTAAAAGTTATTTTGCTGAAACTTGGTATTTAGCCTTCCTTTTTACCTAGGTAGTACACTAGTTTGAATCGGTCGGATCGGACTACTATATCATATAGCTGCTATACGAACCTAAATCGGTTTAGGGAATAACCCGCACATTTATTGACTGATCTTTTCAAAACTCGGCCAACACGTTTTCTACATAAATATACGCGTTTGTCATATCATATAGCTGTCATACAAATCGAAATCGCCCCTATTAACTGACCAATCCCGTTCATGTGATTTACAGCAGAAAAACGTTTGGGTTTTTTTTTTTATTAATTCATTCAAGACATAAGTTTCTTATATAGAAGTACATCATAAGTTGAGCATCCCAGAAAAAAAAATTGGTTTTCCTTTTCTCTTTTATTGTGTGTCATAAATGCCTTTTTTAGTTATGAACTCGGATTTCCCTGATTTTTATTTACATTGCTGTTGTCACAATTTTTATATATGCAACAATTTTCTTAACAGATCATAAATAGGTTTTTACAACAGGTCATAAATGGTGATGTGCCTAACCACAAAATTGGTTCTGACCAATTAGTATTAACTACCTTCAAAACAAAAAATTATTTTATTCAAATAAACCTACTTATTTCTACCTGCACGGTAGAAGGTAAAAAAATCCTTGTTTATGACACTAAATTTTTTGTGTTTTTAGCCCTGCTAATTTCTATTGCTAAGTTTTGTATTCAGTTTCAGTCGAGCAATCGATTTGTGCGGTTGAAATATTTCTTAACGATTTACTTACGGCGATTTTATAAAACGTAATTATCATTACGACTAAAACATTGAATGCGTTTTTGTTTTTCGGTCTGCATATGTGAATTTTAATTTGTGCCGCGTTTGTGTTCGTGTTCGGTTTTCCAAATCCCATTTTCGTGGTTTCGTGAGTGTTTAGATTGGATTACTCAACTTGAATTTGTAAACGGCAATTTTTTTTAATTTTTATTATACTTTTTTTATTCATTTATATTATTTTGTGCCACGCACATATTATATTGTTAGTATTTTCCCAGTTCCTCGCATTTTATAATCTTTGTAGTTTTTTTTTATAAATTCCGTCTGTATAAGCGATACATATATTTGTACAAGTGTTCTCCCACCTCCAAAAGTGGTTGAGCTCCTCGCGTTTTAAAATCTTTGTATTTTATATTATAAGTTCCGATATTTCGAGTGCTGTCTTCCTTCTTTCACATTTTTTATTATAAGTGTGGTTTATTTCATTAATTTCGTCATTGCGTTATTTGTTTTAAATAAGATTCGGGAGGGTAATTATTTGTTTGTCTGCAAATATTACTTATATATTACAAGTGAACAAGTGAACAAGTGAAACATAAGTTAAAATATTCAAAAATGCCGCGCACATTAAGGAAATCTGCAGAACAAAGACGTCGTGAGGCTGCCATTCGTTCACGGCAAAATTACAGCGAAAATACGGTAAGCATAAGAACTTCTAACGCAGAATGCATAGCCCATACTCGGACATCAAATGAGGAGTATAGGTTGCAAGAAAGATTACGCGATACCACTGCCCATTCTGCTCGACGCCAAAACTTGATTTTAAGAAACGGAGAGCAGGTCCGTAATAAACAAGCGCATCTTGAAGCTCGAAGGGATGAATCTTTTAGGACACGAGAGCGATTACAAGATGCCACTACTCGTGCGATTGTGCGTCAGAACGATGCATATAGAGAACTGGAGCAATTAAGAAACACACAAAATCATGCGGAATTGCGCCAGAATGAAAGATATCGTCAAGCAGAACGTGTGCGAGACAGGACAGCACATCAATCTGCACGTCAGGATCCGCTGTACAGACAGTTGGAGCAGGCACGGAACACACAGGAACATTCAGAGATGCGCCATGACGAACTTTATCGTCAAGGAGAACGTGTGCGAGACAGGAGAGCACAAGAATCTGCACGTCAGGATTCGCTGTACAGACAGTTGGAGCAGGCACGGAACACACAGGAGCATTCAGAGATGCGCCAGGACGAGGTTTAACGTCAAGGAGAACGTGTGCGAGACAGGACAGCACATGCATCTGCGCGTCAGGATCCGCTGTACAGAGAGTTGGAGCAGGCACGGAACACACAGGAGCATTCAGAGATGCGCCAGGACGAACTTTATCGTCAAGGAGAACGTGTGCGAGACAGGAGAGGCCCTTACGAATGAAGGCTCCAGCCTTTCCATTCCAGTCTCCCTACGCTCTGCGGGACTCCCGTCAGGTATTACTTCGCAGAGCGGGATCGCTATTTCAGCGCCTCATATGTTGGTTCTGGTGCCGTTTCCTCTCCATAATTCTTAGTTTTTTGCAGATGGCCGCTGCCATTGCACTAACTGCATCCCAAGTTCCGACCGATTCGATCATAGCCGTGATGAGAATCTCTGGTCGTATACTGTGGCCAAGCACACTCTCCAAAATTTGTCTTTCCTCCGTAAATTGATCGCAGATGAAAAACACGTGCTCAGCGTCCACGACTGCACCATTGTTGCAGTGTTCGCATTGGTCCGAATCTTCATGCCCAAATCTGTGTAAATAGGCTTTGAAACAGCCATGTCCACTTAACAACTGCGTCAGGTAGAAATTTACTTCCCCATGTTTTCTGCTCGTCCATTTGTGTATATCGTTAATTAGACGATAAGTCCATCTTCCTGTGTTTGATTCACTCCATCTAGTTTGCCATATTCGCATAAGGTCCTGCGTTGTCATTATACTATTTGTATTTCCTCGTAATTTACTTGCCCTCTTCAACACCAACAAGTCTATTGGTGGAATATCAGCTATTACGTCTGCTGCCTCTGCTGATACTGTCCGAAAGGCAGAGGATACTCTTAGAGCACATAGGCGGTGCACACTCTCAATTCCCTTCCTGTATGTCTTTGTTTTAACAGCGTCGGCCCAAACTGGTGCTGCGTACGTGATGACCGATCTAACTACGCTGGCCAGTAAAAGTCTTCTCCCTTGTCATGGTCCATTGTGGTTAACCAATATCCGTGACAGCGCTACGCATGTCCTACTCGCCTTCTTCGCTACATATACTAAATGGTCTCTGAAGTTTAGTCTATCATCTATTATCACACCTAGATATTTTAGTGATCGTTGTGATGTGATCATCGTGTCACCCACAAGGATACTTGCCGATTCAACCTTCTTCCTTTAGCTTATTAAAACTGCTTCCGTTTTTTGTTCCGCTAGTTTAAGTCCGGCCGTCTTAAGCCAATGGTGAGTCTTTTGAATTGCACTATTGGCAAGTGTCTCTATCTCGGCAATGTGCTTGGCTACCACCACTATTGCAATATCGTCTGCAAATCCCACTATTGTAACTTCTTCTGGGAGTTCTTGTCGTAAGATTCCGTCATACATTATATTCCACAGGGCAGGCCCAAGTACTGAACCCTGTGGGACACCTCCTGTGATTTTGTAGCGTCGGTTCCCCTTCGCTGTTGCATACTTTAATGTCATTTCGTGTAAATAACTCTTAATAATACTAATCAGGTATTCTGGCGTGTTGAAGTGGTCAAGTGCGTCTATAATATTCTGCCAATTTGACGTGTTGAAGGCATTTTTGATGTCAAGTGTGACAACTAGGCAGTATTGCTTTTTTCCTTCTAGCCATCGTTTCCCCGCTATAGCTTTTGATGCCGTCTGAACCACTTTTAAAATGGCATCTTCGGTGGATCTTGATTTCCGAAATCCATATTGTTCAGCCGACAAGTCGCCCCCCGTTTTGACGGCTTCGTCTAGTCTAGACGCGAACAGCCTTTCAAGCACTTTGCCTATTGTGTCCAAAAGGCATATTGGTCGATAGGCCGAGGGGTCCTCTGCATTTTTCTCGCCTTTTGGCAGTAGCACCAGGTCCTGCCTTTTCCATCTGGCTGGGAAAACACCTTCAATGAAACATTGGTTAAAGACACTAACAAAGCATTCGGGGTGCTTTATCATTGCAAGTGCTAGCGCCTCGTTTGGAATCTTGTCTGGGCCTGGCGCTTTCTTGGTCTTCAGGTTTCTGGCTACCGTCATTATTTCTCCTTCAGTCACAGGATGCGGTAGTGAGCGATGTTGTCTCAGTGGGGCGGGGATCTGGTCCACTATGCTCATTCTTGGAAAAAGTGTACTAACTATTGTACTGAGCAGCATTGGGCACATCGGGCTTGGTTGTTTATCACCCTTGAGCCTTTTTGTCACTGTTTTATAGGCGGAGCCCCAAATGTTTGCGTCTGCGTCCTGGCAGAGTTGAAGGAAGCATTCTTTTTTCGACCTCTGTATAAGTTTTTTTAACAAAAGTTTCCTGGTCTTGTACTGCGTTCTCCGCTCATCCATTGTTGGTGTATTTATGGATCTTTGGTACATTCTTCTGGCTGAAATACAATCACGGCGTGCTTGAGCGATTTCCTGATTCCACCAGTAGACTGGTGCATTTCGCCTCTGCTTTGCTGACTTCGACATGGATAGCTCACACGCTGATCCAATTTCTGCAGATATCTTTTTACTCTGTTCCTCTGCGTTCCCACTGGTACTCAGGCGTTCTAGGGAGGCGTAGAACATGTCTCGGTCCATTGTTTGAACATTGTACCTTTCCCTGTCTATGCTGAAGTTCCTGCTCTCTGAATTTTCTATTTTAAAAATAATTGCCTTATGATCGCTATTGGTATAATAGTTCGTTACGTTCCACACCGACCTTCGGTATATGCTACTACTCACGAAGGTAAGGTCTATAATGGAGGATGCATTGCCCCTTTCAAAGGTGGATTCCAAGCCCGTGTTTAGTATGGTGACATCTAAGGTACTTAAGGCCTCAAGTAAGCTTCGACCCCTATCCGTGGTCCTTGAACTTCCCCATTCTATTGCCCATGCGTTAAAATCCCCTGCTATTATGATTGGGGATTTTCCTCTAGCATCTCTTACAAGATTATCTAAGCAGGCATCAAACTGCTGCAGCGTCCAGGATGGTGGGCAATAGCAGCTATAGATGTAAAATTGGTCAAGATTAGCCGTAATAAATCCTGATCCTACATTCCTGCTGGTCATTTGTAAGGGGCACTCTGAGCAACTCCATATACTGGCTTTCCCGGTGGAGTCAGCCGCCCAGATGCCATGTGTTTTGTGTCGATATGGTTCACATAGAATAGCGACATCAATATTATTTTCCTTTACTGTTTGTTCCAGTAGGTCTTGAGCTGCTTGGCAATGATTTAAATTTAACTGTAGGAGCTTCATTATCGCTTTGTCTTTTTAAGAGCTCGTTGATACGAAGGGCATCTGCTGCTGTTTGTGGTGTGCCTAAAATCTACTTCCTTATTTCGCTTACACAGCATAAACGAGCGCTTGCTTTTGCATTCCTTTGCCTTGTGACCTGATTTGCCGCAGTTGAAACATATCCCTAAGCAACGACGATTGCATCATGTTTTGCTGGTCGTGGCCTAGGTTTATTTCTTATCTTAGTCCAGTTTTGCTTTGTGCCGGTTGGCAAAAATTCCTCCATTGTAGGCTTGGCAGCTATGAGATTCTCTCCAACTTTGGTCTTCTTCGATATCGAAGATGGAGGAGACACTTCTTCCCGGTCTGCTCTTGAACGCTTACCTTCCTTTGGTGATGCGACAACCGTCGTCTGTTTCATCGTGGTTATCTTTGTTAGCGCTTGTGGCTGTGCTTTACCTTCTTCTATTTCCTTTTCCACGGGGTGAGTGCCTAAGCCTCGACGATCTCGCGAAAGGGTCACCCGCAGGTACCTCTTTTGCGTTCTTCTGTGCACTTCTTTGATCTATCGGCGAGCTTGTGCTAGCTCCATCTACCACATGTGGTCTACACGGCTGCTCAATGTACTCATTGGCAGCTCTAACTTCTGGGGGTTTTGATTTGTACGTCATTGTTTAGTTGGGTCCCGACTTTAAGCCGCTATCTTTATCCGTTGTACAGTCGTTTAAAGATCTCATGGTTATCTATGCAGTGCAGGGAGGCCATGCAAGGGTTGACACAATCCTTCATGTGGGTATGTGTTCAGAGCCAGATCGCGTAAGTCAGGCATGCTACTTCTGAGCCTGCACCACCAACTTAATGGTGACGGAAAAAGAACGTACTTAAAGGCCTGCCAGGGTTTTAACGGGACGGGGGCGGATACAACTTTACCTAACAGCCATTTCAGTTAGATTTCACTCCACTTAGTCAGGTTTTAGTGGCTGCAAACCGTCAGCCCAGGGGTCGTCTAATCAGGAGTGGCTTCCAGTATTCCATACTAGGACATTACTGGGTTCTGTCCTAGACGCCTTCTCGTATTAGTTAGCCACTCCACGGGTGTGTTATGACTATACGGGGGATGCCTGGCCTAGAGCCGGAGGCAGCGAGCTGCTTTAACTACCATGGACAGCACATGCATCTGCGCGTCAGGATCCGCTGTACAGAGAGTTGGAGCAGGCACGGAAGACACAGGAACATTCAGAGATGCGCCAGGACGAACTTTATGGTCAAGCAGAACATGTGCGAGACAGGACAGCACATGCATCTGCGCGTCAGGATCCGCTGTACAGAGAGTTGGAGCAGGAACGGAACACACAGGAGCATGTGCGAGACAGGACAGCACATGCATCTGCGCGTCAGGATCCGCTACATAGGGACCTGGAGCAAACAATAAACAGCTCACAGAGACGATCAATTCGAGAACAACCATCGCAACGTGAGCAGGAATTGGGAAGGCAAAATCAGATCCGAATTCAAGAATACAGATCTAATCGCTCAAATCGATTTCGTGAAAATAGAAGACTGACGCAACGAAATAGGACAAGAAGAGAAAATTTGTCACACGAAGCTTGTGAGGAAGCAGCACGGTAGCAATCAACATGTACCTCACTGAAATTAAGGAAGGACCCACTCTTATTTGCAATTGTTGCGGAGGAACATGGTTCAAGCGCCAAACAAAGCAATTGGATAAAACAGTTATTGCTTCAAAACATCCTTATCTGGACTTAAATAAAGTGTTCTATCTTGCGGATCCAATGGAATTAGGAAAATTTACGTTTTGCTTTACGTGTCATAGGATGATATCCAATGGAAAAGTGCCAAAAATATGTCTCTCGGAAGTTTTAGATTTGCCAACTTTACCAGACTGCCTAAAAGATCTTACTTGCCTAGAAGAACGTTTGATTGCCCCAAGGATTCCATTTATGCGCATTGCATCTCTCGGATATGAGCGTCAGTGCGCGATAGGAGGGGCAGTCATAAATATACCCATTTCATTGGTCGAAACGGTTCGAAGCCTACCACGCCGATTCGATCAAGCGGAAGTGATCGAAGTCCAGCTAAAACGGAGAATGGAATATAATCGGTCTTATTTAACAAAGACCATAAGACCACAAAAAATATTGGCAGCATTGCAATTCCTTATTACAACGGATTTGTATAGGAAGCATGGCATCCAGTTAAATGAAAACTGGTCAGCTACATATGCCGGGCAAGAGGAAGTGCCATTTACAACTGATCCTGCGGATGAGCTTGTAGTGTCGGAGCTTCAAAGAAGAGGAATTCAAGAAAATGACCCATCAGTCAACGAAGTTCAAGAAGAATTTAATCCGGGTGGACAGGAAACACAATTGGACAACGTTCCAATTGAAAATCATGCAATTGCACGTGTCGCTATTGCACCAGGAGAAGGTAGACGACCAATGGATATTATGCTAGATGAGGATGCAGAGCGATTAACCTTTTACCCATTATCCATTTATGCCGGTACGGTAAAGAGTAACACCGTGGGAAGCAGAAAAGAAAAAGGCGTTGGCAATGATACGTCAATTTGGACTACCAACTTTTTTTATAACGCTCTCCGCTGGAGAAACCAAATGATCGGAACTCCTAAGAATTTTGGTTAAGCTCATTGATAAAAGGGACATCAATGAAGAGCAGGCCGCAAATCTTTCAACGGATCAAAAATCGCGACTAATAAGGACGGATCCTGTAACATGCTCGCGGTAAGTCGACCATCGCTTTCGCCAGATGTTAAAGTTATTTAAAAGCGCAATATTTAAAGATAACACCATGACTCATTACTATTGGAGAATTGAATTCCAGCACAGAGGATCGCCGCATACCCACGGAATGTATTGGTTGAGCAACGCTCCTACTTTTAAGCAGGATGGATCTAACAATGCTAAGATCGTCACATTTATTGACAAATATATAACAACAGATAACAGCATTGAAGAAGTCCAAGATGTTGTCAGTTATCAAAGACATGGACACGGACGGGCTTGTCAAAGGGAAAAAGGAGACAAGACCGTTTGCAGATTTAATATAACTTATCCTTCAATGCCAACAACAGAAATACTGCTTCCCTTTCATAACGAGGACCCAAGGAAGGAACTTTATAAGGAGCATTTCAAAAGAATTCAGAGCCTGCTGAATGCTCCAATAAATGGACAAGAAGTTGAGCACCTCAACAATTTTAATAACTTTTTAATGGATCCAAGGATAAACATGTCATTAGAGGACTATAAGCTGGCAATTAGGACAAATCTGGAAAAGCCGCAAATATTTTTACGTCGCAAGTTTGAAGATAAGGATGTTAATGCTTTTAATAAGGATATTTTGCGTCTTCATAAGGCCAACATGGATATCCAGTTTATTCTCGATGCCTATGCTTGCTGCAGCTATATAATCAATTACATCAATAAATCAAATAGAGGCATTTCCAAGCTGCTCAGAGAAGCAATAACTGAAATAAGAATGGGTAATTATTCAGTTAAAGCCAAATTGCAGCATTTAGGAAATAAGTTTATAAACGGCACGGAAATTTCAGCACAAGAAGCCTGTTAGAAATGTTAAGTTTTAAAATTGAACGTAAATGAAATGTATTATCGAAAGAATTTATAATTGTCAACCCTGAAAAACAAAATGAATATAATCGAATGTTACTTATTTGTTAATCGAAAAGATGTAATCGATAGGTTAAGTTGAGCGGCTGAGTCGAAATGAGGTGATCAGACCGAGCTGCGTAAAAAAATTAATAAAAGTTTGTACACGAGTGAAGTGATAAAATATTCCGGTCATTCGAGCGGGATTTTAATATATTTATTTGACAGGTATGTGCAACATGGTCATTCGAGCGGGATTTTAATATATTAATTTGACAGGTATGTGCAACATGGTCCTTCGGGCCTTTTGAACGGCACTAGGAGTATAAAAGAAATTTGCTGTTCACTTCGTGCGAATGCTAACTGCGCATTTTGAGATCGTTGTAAACTGTGGCACTCTGACAGAAGAGTGAGTTTACGAATTGCTAACTGCGCACTTTGAGATCGGTGTAAACTGTGGCACTCTAACAAAAGAGTGAGTTTACGAATTGCTAACTGCGCTTTGGAGATTGGTGTAGACTGTGGCACTCCAACAAATCGACCATAATGACGCCACCAAAAGAAAAAAAAAAGGATGGCAACGAGAAGTGGAAGGAAACAGCATGTGACAACACAGACAAGACAACACAGTTGTAGCAATGGCGTCAACACCAGTCATCCAATCGGAGACAAAATCCTTATCAGCTTCAAGAGCCAACCCCATAATGAAGGCAGCCGTTGACAATATTTCAACAAGTACTACGAAGGATAGTCATCGATCGCAGAAGGTGAACATGATGCAGAAACAACTTGAGCTTTTGAAAAGACGGCAGGAGCTTCAAAATAAGCGTGCGTTGTTGGAAATACAGGAAAAGGAATTGGAGCTCCAACTGGCGGTCCAACAAGACGAAGACTGGAAGTATGATAACGTTGACAACAACTCACAGAAGGAGGATAAACAGACCATTCAACGTACTGAGGAGTGGGTGCGTCAAACGAGTAAGTTGGGTCTTGAAGACCAATGCACCACAAATGAAAATAACGTAAATCAGAATCAAATACTAACTTTTATGACTAGGCAAACAATTGTTCAAAATTTGCCCATGTTTTCTGGAGATCCACTAGAGTGGCCCAGTTTTTATTCTGATTTTGTAAATAGTACAGAGGCATGTAATTTTACTGATTATGAAAACTTAAATCGACTGAGAAAAGCTCTAACTGGCAGAGCTAAGGAATGTGTTCAGGGATTATTATTGTTGCCAAAGAATGTCAACTCTATAATAGAGATATTAAAAAATAGATTTGGAGATCCAGAGCATTTGATAAAACAGATTGTTAATAGAATCAAAAATTTCCCTTGTGTCAGGGATGATAAATTGGAGCAGTTAATTAATTATCATGACTTACTGACTACGTTAATACATACCTTGTTGTCGCTTGAGGATGTTGATCACCTTCGAAATCCTCTGTTGTTCAGCGACATTTTGGAGAAGATGTCATTGTCTAGGAGAATCAGTTTCATGCGTGTTCTGCAGGAAACCAAGAGTAAAGAGCCAAAAATTATAATCTTTCATAATTGGCTTGGAAAGATAGCCAAAGCAGCTCAAGAATTGGGGTTTGGGCAGAATAGACCAAGAGAATCCGCATTGGCGATCAATACTAACACAGACAAAAATCAAAATATTTTTGCAATTATTGTAATTCGACTGATCATTTTGTGACATCTTGTAGGAAGTTTGGAAATTTGTCTGTTGAACAGCGCTGGCAACATGTTTCTAAGAGTGGTCTGTGTATCGGTTGCTTAGGAAAAAATCATGTGTTAAGATATTGCAAACGCAAAAAAGAGTGCCAAGTAAATAGTTGTAGGCAGTCTCATAATAGTTTGTTGCACCGCGAAAGGAACGGTGAACAATTGGATACTCCACGGGAGGAGAACTTACAAAAAGAAACCGAAAGCAACTGTAATGTCAATGGACATAAAAACAGAATTCTATTAAAAGTACTACCAGTTTGTCTTATTGGTCCCAAAAAAAAGATTGATACATTTGCACTTTTGGATGAGGCATCGACTGTATCCCTTATGGATCAGAATATTGCAGACGAACTTGGACTGAACGGACCTTATATTCCATTGCGAATGCAGTGGACGGGCAGGGAAGTTTATGAGCAGGACGATTCAAAACAGGTCAGTGTACGGATACACGGCAGGAATAGTCCGGGAAAGATTTTCAATTTAAGCCGAGTAAAAACTATGTCAGGGTTAGATTTGCCAACACAAACTGTCTCAATTGAAGATATGAGTTCAAACCATCCATTCCTGAAGAAGTTCGGACGGTGCTCATTCGCGGCTGGGAAGCCAAGGATCTTGATAGGCCAGGACAATTGGTCTTTAATTGTGTCCCGCAAACTTGTATATTCTTCAGCCAATGGTCCGGTGGTTAGTAAGACTGCTTTAGGTTGGGTAGTGCATGGTTCTTCTGGATTTGCTGGATATGGGAATGCAAGAGTAGAACGTTCATTCCACATATGTGACAGAGACTCTGATGAAGTTAATGATTTGAACGACTTACACAATCTAGTAAAATCGTATTGGAAAGTGGAAAGGGAACTATCAGATGTGAGTGTTAGCCCGATATCGTTGGACGATAAAAAATGTTTATCGATTGTTGAAAAAACATTAAAAAGAGTAGAAGACCGTTTTGAGTGTGGTTTGTTTTGGCGGAATGAAAATGCAAAATTACCTGAAAGTTATAAAAATGCATTCTCAAGATTATTGATGTGTGAGAGGAAGATGGATAGGGATCCAAATTATAAACAAAAGTATATAGAAGTTATGAGGTCTTACATTGCCAAGAGATATATAAAAAAGTTGAGTAATGCGGAATTACAGGTTGAGTCTCCGCTGACGTACTTTTTACCACATTTTGGAGTGCTAAATGCAAATAAGCCAGATAAACTGCGAATTGTATTTGACGCAGCAGCAACGAGCAACGGCTTTTGTTTAAATGATTTTCTGTTGGCGGGTCCTGATTTGTTTGATCTTCTGTTTTGATGAATTTTCGAATTTGCCCATTTGCGTTTGTGGGAGACATAAAAGAAATGTTTCTCCAAATTCGGATAATTCAAGCCGATAGATTTGCTAAACGAATTTTATGGAGAGAGAATAGTGAGAGTGAACCGGAGGTTTATGAGATCCAGGTGTTGTTTTTTGGAGCTAAGTGTAGTCCTAGTATAGCACAACAAGTAAAGAATAGAAATGCTCAACATTTTGAAAAGGAGTTTCCCGTGGCAGCTAAAGAAATAGTACGTAAACATTATATGGATGACTATTTGGGAGGGGCTTCGGATGTAGACAGTGCAGTTAAATTAATAAAGGAGGTCACCAGAATTCATGAACATGCAGGGTTTGAAGTGTGTAACTGGATGTCTAATTCAAAAGAGGTTCTGAAGAAACTAAATAATTGTGACATAGCTACAGGTAAGGGAAAAGAGTTGACCAAAGAACGAGTTCTTGGACTTATTTGGGACTGTGAGACAGACACATTTGGTTATAATTTAAAATTTTCAAGGGAATACGAAAAGTTATTTGAGCTTTCAAGTCGTCCAACCAAGCGTGATATTTTAAGAATAAGCATGTCCATATTTGATCCTTTAGGATTTAGCTCTCACATTCTTATCGGAAATAAAATACTGCTGCAGGCAATATGGGACAGTGGAATTGGTTGGGACGATGAAATTAACAGTGAACATCATGATCTCTGGAAGATTATTTCAAAAAATTTGCTAAATATTAAACATATGGAAATACCTAGACGAATGTCGACATTTCCGTTAAACGAGTGTAATATCCAATTACACATATTTTGTGACGCGTCTAAGTGTGCATATGCAGCATGCGCATATATTAGAGTTGAATACAAAGGGAATATTGAGTGCTCTTTGATTTGTTCCAAGTCACGGGTAGCACCATTAAAGCCTATTACGATTCCTAGGCTAGAGTTACAAGGAGCCCTTTTGGGTGCCCGACTCAGCCGGACGATTACGGACGAACTTGACGTAAAGTTTTGCGACACATTTTATTGGACAGACTCAGAAATTGTTTTATATTGGTTAAGGTCAAGCAGTAAGCGGTTTAAAGTATTTGTCGCCCAAAGACTCGGCGAAATTCAAGAATTGACCAATGTAGCAAAATGGAAACATGTAACATCAGGTTTGAATCCTGCGGACAAAGCTACGAAAATTACAGACATCGACTGTTCCTAGAACTCAACATGGTTGACAGGACCACCTTTCTTGAAAAAGTATATGGAGGAATGGCCGAAAGGCAAAGTTTTTGACGAAAAGATAAAGGAACCTAGCGTAGCTAGTGAATATGTAAATATTATTGTGGGCATGGATAAAACATTTGTTTTACCTGATGTTAAGAGATTTTCAAAGTGGAACAGGTTCATTCGCACTACGGCATGGGTTTTTAGATATGTTGGCAACCTTCGAAGCTCACAGTGTGGAAAGGGTGAATTGACTTGTAATGAAATAAGTAAGGCAGAACTACTGGTGTTTAGGGCTATTCAGTGGGATAGTTTTTCAAGAGAGATACACTCACTGGAGAAAGGAAAACCTGTTGAAAATTCTAGTGATTTGAATTCATTTCCATTGATACTTTCGGACGACGGACTAATACGAATTAAAGGCAGATTGGATAACCTAGAGGAAAATTATGACTTTGATGCAAAGAACCCTATAATTTTGAATAGAAATCATCCGATTACAGAATTACTCGTACGAAATTTTCACGAACAGAATTGTCATATGGGACTGGAAACAGTAATCGCGAATATAAGGCGGAGATTTTGGATTACAAAGTGTCGGAGTGTCGTGAAAAGGGTTGTACAGACATGCCAGTATTGCAAAAACAAAAAAGCGAGCCCTAAGGTTCCAATTATGGGCCAGCTTCCCAGATGTCGGGTGGAAGCAACTGAGCGCGCTTTCTTGAAGGTAGGGGTGGATTATTTCGGACCAATTCTTGTGTTGGTTAATAGAAGCCACGTTAAACGTTATGGCGTAATATTTACGTGTATGTCGTCGCGTGCGGTTCACTTAGAGGTGGCTGAAGATTTGTCGAGTAATGCCTTTATGCATGTCTTTCGACAGTTTTCTTGCCGACGAGGTTTTCCGACAGAACTATATTCTGATAACGGTACTAACTTTCACAAGGCTAGTAAAGAGATTTGTGAGGCAATGGATGGTTGGGCTAGAGACGAGATTACGGAATATTTGACTCAAAAACAGTGCACTTGGTATTTTAATCCACCGTTGGCACCTCATATGGGGGGAGCGTGGGAAAGACTGATTCGAACAATAAAGCAGTATTTGTGTTGCCTTCTCAAAGAGCGAGTTCCTAGGGAATTTACATTAAGGACTTTGTTTTGTGAAATTGAATATATGATAAATTCTAGGCCGTTAATCCGGACTGTTGATTCGGTTGATTTTAAACCACTAACGCCAAATGACATTTTGATTGGACCCCAATATACTGACTCCATGCCTGTTGCTACAAATGATAGGGATCTGAAATTTTTGAATATGTGGAGGGCATCACAGCGACTAGCGGACATGTTTTGGAGGAAGTGGCTAAAGGAGTATCGTCAATATATAATGTGTAGTACAAAATGGTCAAAGAAACAGGAAGCATTGAGTGTAGGAGATGTAGTGTTAATAATGGACTCCGATTTACCCAGAAATGTATGGCCTAAGGGCATAATAATTAGCACACATAAGTCAAAAGATGGTTGTATAAGAACTGTAAATATAAAAATCAACCACAAAATATATACTAGATCTGTAAGTAAACTTGTAAAATTAGATATTAAGCCCATTGTCAAGTAAATTTAAGTAATTATTGTATAACCCAATAATTGGGAGGAGTGTTAGAAATGTTAAGTTTTAAAATTGAACGTAAATGAAATGTATTATCGAAAGAATTTATAATTGTCAACCCTGAAAAAAATGAATATAATCGAATTTTACTTTTTTGTTAATCGAAAAGATGTATCGATAGGTTAAGTTGAGCGGCTGAGTCGAAAATGAAGTGATCGGACAGCTGCGCAAAAAATTAATAAAGTTTTGTACACGAGTGAAAAGATAAAATATTCCGGTCATTCGAGCGGGATTTTAATATATTTATTTGACAGGTATGTGCAACAAAGCCGCTTACAATATTTTAGGATTACACCTTTCCGAGGCCAGTAACGGTGAAATATTCATTAACACAGCACATCCAGATAAGAGAGTGCGGAGGGTCAAATCAAGGAGAGATTTGGAGCGACTGCCAGGAAATTCTACAAATATATATGTGGCGAACTTGCTAGACCATTACATCCAAAGACCGGATCAATTGGAGCAAGTACGTTTAGCGGACTTCGCAGCCTTTTATAGATACTCTAAATCGAGTCGCTCAAGCCCTCACATAAATGGTGATTATATAGAAAATGAAAACGAGGACGAAGATACCCTCTTTTCTACCAATCGACTGCAGTTAAAGGATAAAAGTGGATTTATTCAATTAAGAAGCCAGCCGTTGATCTTAAGGTGGCCGAAATGCAGTGCGCAGTCAGCTCGTTCGGATTATATAAGACAACAAATAATGTTGTTCTATCCATGGAGGAACGAAGAACTGGAGCTTCTAAATGGAAATACAGAGCATATTTACGCCACCCACCAAGATGAAATATGGCATAATAAAAGACAAATTAGACAAAAATATCACCGAGGATATAGATGAAGCATTAAATGCCATTAACAACGAAAACGCAAATACTAATGAGGATGCACAAAGAGAGCTCGTAACCATTGATGAGGAATTTAGAGCTTTGGCTTTTCCAGAAGTGCAGAATGTCAATATATTAGATTTAGAAAGTGATAATGCAGTGAAGATGAAGGAATTCGCCTAATGAAGCTTCCAGCAATTATATCTTACGATGGAAAAGGCCCGCTCACTTAATACAAAACAAAAAGAGTTGTATGGACACGTCTTCAATATGACAAAAAAAGGGAAAAATTTTATATATATGTTGGAGGTGGTGCCGGCGTAGGAAAGAGTCATCTCATATCCACCATATACCAAGCTGTCACACATAGAGTGAATATGGTGCCTGGAACTAATCCCGAATCACCAAAAGTAGTATTAGCTGCACCAACCGGGAAAGCAGCATTTGGTATAATGGGAATGACTCTACACACAATATTTTCCCTTCCTGTCAACCAATCAGGTGGTGAGCTAAGATGTTTAAGCACGGATGTTGCCAATACTGCATTTGCCAATTTGATCGATATAAAATTCTATAATTCTATTTGGAGATTTTAAGCAGTTGTCACCAGTCGGCGATAGATGGATATTTGCCCAATACAAAAATGATCCATATAGCGCAATTGTAGGAACACCGCTCTGGGACATATATAAATTTTTTGAGCTGACGGAAATAATGCGTCAACGTGATGATCGGGCCTTTGCGATGGCATTAAATAACTTGTCTGAAGGACAAATGACAGTTGAAGATATTCAGCTTTTAAAACAAAGAGAAATACGTGAACAGGAAGTCCCAGATTATATTCTAACGCTGACACATCTTTATATAATGCAAATAAACTGTCTCGCATTTCTTCGGAAGAGTTTATTTCGGAAGCCAAATATGTAATTAAGTCAACATCATTAAGCGCAGAAGCTAGGTTGACAATTGAAGAAAACATTAAGGACTTTCCATCAGCCCAAACTCAAGGAATGAGCTACCGACTGCAACTTAAAGTGTCAGCAAAATACATGATTACACTCAACATAAATACTACAGATGGTTTAGTAAATGGTACAACTGGTCAGCTGATGCAAATTGACCACGGAAATATTGGAAATAGAAGAATCATCACTACACTGTGGATCAAATTTTTGGAATTATCAGTAGGTTCGATAGCGCGCTCTAGGAAACCGCATTCGGAAAACACTGATTGGACACCGATTGAAAGAATAGTTCGATCCTTTCAATATAAAAAATCCCAACGTTATCTTCGGGGTGCCGAAGATTACAGACTCTTTTCGCAGTTGTTTCTGCCGTAAATCACATGAACGGGGTTGGTCAGTTAATAGGGCCGATTTCGATTTGTATGACAGCTATATGATATAGTAGTCCGATTTTAATAAAATTTAGCACAAACGCGTATATTTATGTAGAAAACGTGTTGAAAAGATCAGTCAATAAATGTGCGAGCTAGGAGAGTTTAGGAGAAACTCTCACATTTATCTCTTTAAAACTCAGCAAACACGATTTTTAAATAAATATACGCGTTTGTGCTGAATTTTATTAAAATCAGACTACTATATTGTAACGAAAACAGAAGCGACTCAGTAACCATTAAAAAAAAACTTCGGAACGTTAAACTCTGCTGACTTTCAGACACACTGTAGGGAGCGTAAATGAGTATTTTCTATAATTTTTTCCTAAAGGCATTATACAATATAATACATTAAAACGATTTTTGCACTTCTAATTGGCCATACGGAAACTAAATGTTATGGTAGTCCGTTTCGTAGATGTCCAATTTTATGAAAACTTTGCACAGCTGCTCGGTATTTTAAAATTCACAGTTTTTCTTAATTTGAATAAAATATTTTTAAACATAAAGAAATTATTACGTTCAAACGATTTTTGCAAAATCGATCGGCCATATGGGAGCTATATGATATAGTAATCCCATCAGATCGAAACTTTACATCCTTATTGAAAACATATTAAAACTTAGACCTGCCAATTTTCGCAGTAATATGATAACAACCAAAAAAGTTATGACCTTTAAACTTTTTACTTTTTTTGAGGTTGTTGTGGTTTTATGCTTTTTATTCCGATCCTCAGTCGGATATCGAAAAAAATTAATAAATTTAATCTAACCTGCAGAACAAGTAATTATTTGCAACAAACCGGAACTGTCTAGGCCTTACCATCTCTGAGAACGAGGTGTTCATACAGACGGACGGACAGATAGACATAGACATGGCTAGATCGATTTCTTTAGTCACCCTGATCATATTGTGGGTAACTTTGGGGGGGTCTCCACGTCTCCTTCTCTATGTTAAACACATTTGACAAACTTAATATACCCTTGTACCTTGTAAGGTACAGGGTATAAAAATATTTTAAAGCATAAGTGTACCCAAGCTCCAACGCCGACTCATCTTGTGTGAAGCTACTTAGTTGCTAGGGTACTGTATCTCGACGTAGGCTCGTTTTCTCCTTAATGCCAAAAAAAAGGATCAATGAACCAATCAAACCAACCTTCAGGATCTCTCCAGCCGCGAACCAAAGTTTGGGAAAGCCCGCGGCGTCCACCTCGTCATTAAAATCTTGGATGAAGCCGAAGCTGTCGTTGTTCATGCGGTGTAGCAAGGGTATGCTCAGCATCGGGTCATGGCCGACTGTTCGGCTGCAAAACTTTTCTGGAGGATATTCCGAATATGCAGAGTTTAGGTCAATGTTCAACTCTATCATTGACCAAGACTGCAGTTTAAGCAAAATTGAAAAATTCCGATATTTGCGTTCTGCGTTGTCAGGATCAGCTTTGAAGCGATTTGAGCCTTGGACGTCTCCAGCGATAACTATACAATTGCACTGCAAATTTTAGAAAGAAGGTTTAATAACAAGCGTTTAGTTTTTCAGGCACACATTAAGGAGATCCTTGGCTTAAAGAGAGTGGTATCTTCAGCATCTGGGAAGCTGAGGGACTTTGCCGATAAATTCAACGTTCACAGACGAGCCTTGGAGTCGCTGGGCAGTCCAAACGAAATCGCGGATTCAATTGTGATTTTTACCTTATTGCAAAAACTCGACATTGGAAAAAATAAGTCCTCGGTCTTTATTTCAGGACTTGGAGATGTGGCCGTAGCCACAAATAAATCATCTGTAAATGTGTCTCTAAGATCCAGAACCTCACAGTTTGCCGCCGCTTTCACTGCTGTGGTAGTACCAACTATCACTGGATGTCAGCCCAACATTGATGTGGACATTAAGGGATGGGAAATTCCTTCCAATATCGAATTGGCTGATCCGTCCTTTTACAAGCCTCAACGAGTGGATTTTGTACTTGGTGCCAGCTTATTCTATGACCTTCTTTGTGTCGGTCAAATTAAAATTAGCCCTGAGTTACCACTTCTCCAGAAGACTCGTCTTGGTTGGGTTGTACCTGGAGGAACTCATCAAAATTCAGGTGATTCGCTAGTGGTTATGCAGAAGGAAGTGGATCATATTGTTTATCGACTGGAAGAGTCGGTCAGAAAATTCTGGGAAGGCTGTGGGAAGGCTGTTCATCCAAGAAGCAAGGAAGAAAAAGAGTCTGAAGGCCATTTCAAAAGGGACTGTATTTGTATGCCTCTTGCAGACTCCAAACCTTGTAGACGATCGGTCATCTCCGCCATTGCACGATTCTACGATCCTCTTGAGCTGCTTGGACCGGTGATTAAGAAGGCAAAATATTCTTGCAAAACCTTTTTAAAAACCGACTATCATGGGATGAGAGTCAACCTCTGGAACGTCACACGACCTGGCACGAAATGTGCAATGGTTTTCTTAATATACCATTTCTCTCTTTTCCCAGATTTGTTTTGAGTCCTAAAGCCAAACTTGTATCCGAAGTCAAGGGACCGACTTATTGCCGGTCTGACTCTACAGTAGCACTCGCGTGGATTCGAGAAGAGCCCTTTCTTTGCAACACATTTGTTGCAAGCCGAGTTGCTACTATTCAGGATCTTAGTAGTAGCATAGAATGGCGTCATGTTCCAATATCGTTAAGCTCTGCTGACATTCTGTCCAGAGACGCCCACGCCGATGCCCTGCCTCATCCCGAGCTGTGGTTTTATGGTCCAGCATATTTGTTTAGTTCTCGAGCTGATTGGCCTACCCAATATCCTTCAGAGAAGCACACCGTGGAGTTGCGAAAAAATATGCTAATGGTCAGGTCTCTCCAACTGGACTTCGTTGCCAGCTGTAAAATGGTCAACAGTTTCGGATTAATGCAGCGAGTTTTTGACTTCATCTAAAAATTCATTAAAAACTGCGTCTGGTGTAATCAAAACGGCTGTACACAAACTCTGCCGCCTGCCCCTTAAGGATTCGGTTGAAACACAGGGTTTCAACGGGGAAAGTATGTTCGGGGAAGCCACAACAAAACTATCATAAATATTTTCGAATTTAAAAATCCCGCCAAACACTGTAAACTACTATAGTTAGTTCAAAATATGTATAGATTATTAAGCAGCATCATGCGTTATTGCACTGACTACTTTGTCATCTCCTTTGTGCTTACTTTCGGTTAAGCTTACACATAAGTTGCCTTGTACGAGCTTTTATCTTGTTTCGATCTTGCTCTGTTTATTGCAAGCAAGGCCATCGGCCTCGCTTCAGCATAAGTTTAGTTTTGTTCGTTCGTTGGTATATGCAAGCAAGATATTCGGCCGAACTTCAGCATAAATAAAACATAATTTATAAAGTGAATAATTCTCGCCTCTTTGTTATTGAAAATAAAAGTTCACTAAAAACTCTTAGAGCGCTCAACATTTGTGGTGATCTTACTATACCAGGCTGCTTATTCAAAGCTCTGGGTGTGGTGTGTTTTAAGGACGTGATTCGAGGACATATTTTATAAACCCTTTTTCCGAAAAGTTGAAATAACAAAGATCAGTTTTATCGAATTTTAAATTGGCTTATGCGCGCGTTTATTTTATGTCCGGTGACAGTGGTAGTCCAAAAATAGGAATACAAAAATGCTGCGAATGAGCAAAAAGCTGTGGTAAAGCTTTATAAAACATATGTTGTGAAAGCTTCGCATACTTTTTACATTTTTTAGTTCTGATGTTAACATGCTCCCCCGTTGGAAAAGGCATCATTTCATCAGAAGTGGTGGTGGCAGAACAGTGATTTTGTTGACAGCTCTTTTGATTACTCCGCCAGCAGTGCGTAGAATAACAGCTCGCACAGTGCCATCTTCCCACAAACCGCCAAAATGAGGGGAACGCGGTGGGATGAAGTGCCATTTCAAGCCAATAGAACAACATGCATTGATGAAATCTTGATTTTGCGGGTCGCTGAGAAATAGTTGACGAAGCTCCTTAAGTTGATTTTTTGCACCAACAAAGTTGCTTGCGTTGTCCGACCAGATAGCGTTGGGTTTTCCTCCAATGCTGACCAATCTCTTTAAAGCAGCGATAAATGATTGTGTGGAGAGATCTTCAACAACTTCCAAGTGCGCAGCCTTAGTTGCGAAGCAAATAAAAATCGAAATATAACATTTTGTAGGTGGTCTGTTTCTAACTTCTGACTTGCAATAGAAGGGGCCACAAAAGTCAATTCCAGTGGTATGAAAAGGACGATGGGGCTGCACGCGATCAGCTGGTAAAGGTGCCATGATGTGCTCGCATAGTTTTGGCTTTAAACGAAAACATCGTATGCATTTATTGATAGCGGCGGCAACTGTTTTGCGTCCTCCAATCGGCCAGAATTTTTGCCGGAGTGCTGCAAGGAGGCTTTGTGGTCCAGCGTGCA
>JBAMCM010000614.1:0-53075 GCA_037075145.1 Scaptodrosophila latifasciaeformis | reverse complement strand
AACCGTTATAAGAGGAACGAAATCGAAGATTGGGTACAGTGCGATATATGTTATAAATGGTTTCACTTTGACTGCGTCGGAGTGGGAGAAAACATAAAGTATCTGGAGTGGAGTTGTCAACTTTGTACTGGGAATAGCACGCAAACGGATACTATCACGATGATGCATTCACCAGCGGAGAAAGGCCCTCCACCGGAAGCCCAAGAATTGCCGTTCATACCAGGCGGTATATCAACATCCCAAGTGACAAGTGCTGAGGGCGAAACACCATTGCTTAAATTAAGCGAAACTCAACACCAAAACACTGCACGTAGTGCAATTAATCAACAACAAATTATGCTTGCTATGTTGGAGGAGAAAAGGGCGGCGGAGGAAAAGTATATCGAACAGAAATATAAAATCCTGTCGCAAATGGAAAATCTACCTGATTCTACCGGTGCAATTGGAACAGCAGGAATTGGATATGCCACAAATTCTCAGTTAGCAGCTAGACAAGTCATACCTAGGGACTTGCCGAAGTTCAGCGGAGATCCTGAAGAATGGCCAATGTTCATCAGCACATTTGAGCACAGCACGGCGATTGCAGGATTCTCAAACGTGGAGAATATGCTGCGACTGCAAAAATGTCTTACTGGCAAAGCACGTGAGTTGGTTAAAGACAAAATTCTTCTACCCACCATGGTTCCCGATGTCATAGCAACTTTAAAAATGTTTTTTGGGAGACCTGAGCAAATCCTCGAGAGGATGATTGAAAGGGTAAGAAAATTGCCACCACCAAAAGATAAATTAGAAGCTCTTATAGAATTTGGATTTGCCATACGCAATATCTGTGCAACAATGGAGACGTGCCAACTAGAAGCTCACCTAAATAATCCAATGCTGGTGAAGGAGCTGGTGGACAAACTCCCAAACAACTATAAGCTTCAATGGGCAATGTGCCCTAAAAGCGGTAAGCCACCTGTCAAAGAGTTCAGCGACTGGTTGTATCACCTGGCAGAAGCAGCATCAACGGTGACCAGTCCCATTACATATAAAAGCAGTGCGGTAAATACGCACTTCAATAATGACAGCGTCCAGTATCATGATAAAATAGATGTCCCTCAACAACGATCTGAAAGGTCCAAGATGTCCGTAACAAAATGTATTGGATGCGGATCGTCGGAGCACTCTGCAATTAAGTGCGCCAAACTCCAGGAAATGTCCGTGGACGATAGGTGGAAAATGGCGAAGGAACAGAAGGCTTGCTATCGATGCCTCGGGAATCATCGAAAAGGTTGCTTCAGGAAGAGAGCATGTGGGATAGACGGCTGCACGCAGAAACATCACCCGTTGCTTCATAAAAAGGCCCCTCACGATGAGAGTGTTTCAGGAAAACAAAGGCATGACGGGGAGCTGGCACTCGTTACCACCCATAATACTGAGGTAAATAAAAGTTACTTTCGCATTTTACCAGTAAATCTACATGCAGCAGGCAAGGATGTCACCTTAATCGATGAATCAACGTTCATCAGCCTAGGCATCAAGGGCACACCAAAGCCAATTTGCCTTCAATGGACTGGCGAAGCTAAACGAAGTGAAGGTTCTTCCGTACAGGCATCAATACAAATCTCAGGCGTGAACGGGAAAAAGCGTTATTGGATGAATAATGTTCATACTATTCGCAACATTGGTCTTCCCAAGCAAACTGTCAACGCAGATGAACTAAGCAAGGCATACCCATATTTAAAAGGGATCCCTCTAGCATCATACAACGGTGTACAGCCAATGCTGCTAATTGGCACAGACAATTGGAAGATTGCGGTACCACGTAAAATACGAGAGGGAAGCCAAAACGGGCCGATCGCGTCGAGGTGTTCGTTGGGCTGGAGCATTCAAGGCACATCGAGACAAGAAAATTGTATTTCTATGCATCATTGCGAGTGCGGCTGGCAAGAGCTGCATGATATCGTAAAAGACAACTTTACATTGGAGAACTCCAAACCTCGGAGGCTACAGTCGAAAGATGACGAGGCGGCCATGCGAATTTTGGATCGTACTTGCGTGAAGGCTGACGGACGATTTGAGGTTGGACTCTTGTGGCGCAACGAGAACGTAGACCTTCCTGAGAGCTACCAAAATGCGCTGAATCGACTAAAGTGCTTGAAGACTAGGATAAATCGCGAGCCAGACCTCTATTTGAAAATAGAGGCCCAGATAAAAAACTTGTTGGAAAAGGGATATGCAATCCAATTGACAGAAGCGGATGTGGTATGCGCGGTCAAGCGAACTTGGTATCTACCCATCTTCATAGTTCATAATCCTAATAAGCCTGGCAAAATCAGACTCGTATGGGACGCGGCAGCCAAGTCTCATGGTGCATCCCTCAACGATTTTATGTTCACCGGTCCGGATTTGTTGACGCCTCTCATGGACGTCTTGCTTGCGTTCAGAGTGGGCAAATTTGCAGTTTGCGGCGACATAGCAGAGATGTTTCACCGCATTAATATCCGAACTGAAGACATGAATGCGCAACGTTTCCTATGGTATAATAGAAGCAGCGATCAAGTAAAAGTATATGTCATGCGCGCTATGACATTTGGCATAAATTGCGCGCCATGCATCGCACACTATATTAGAAATAAAAATGTTGAACCATATCGCCAAAAGTATCCACGAGTTCATGAAGCAATCCAGAAGGCACATTATGTTGATGACTATATAGATAGCATGCACAGCGAGCAGGAATGTCTGAAGGTGGCGAAACTTGTTTCCGAAATTCACCGAACTGGAGGCTTCGGAATAAGAAATTGGGCTTCCAACTCAAAAAAGGTCCTAATGCAACTCGGAGATGATAAAGATGCCACGACTCAAACTCAAGTTCAATTTGGAGACACTGAAAAGGTTCTTGGTATGTATTGGGAGCCTCAAACTGATGTTTTTAAGTATTCCCTCAGATTTGCACGCCTCAAACGAGATGTACTGGCAGCAGCCGTTATTCCAACGAAAAGAGAAGTCCTTCAAGTACTGATGTCAATTTTTGACCCTCTGGGATTGGTGTCATGTTATACGATCGGCTTGAAAATCATACTTCAAGATGTGTGGCGAGCAAACATTGGATGGGATCAAGAGTTGCCACCGGCGCTGAACGACGACTGGCGGCGATGGAAGCGTGTGCTGCCTAAGGTCCAGGGCGTAGATATACCCAGATGTTATTTCCAGACGACGACGGAGACCGATGAGATTCATTTGCATATGTTTGCCGACGCCAGCGAATATGCGTATGCAGCAGTCGGATACCTGCGTATATCTCGGAGCAGTTCAGTGGACGTTACCTTGGTTGCGGCAAAATGCAAAGTGGCACCGTTAAAGCCGTTGTCCATTCCTCGAATGGAACTGCAGGCCGCAGTTGCTGCGGTTCGTTTGGCCAAAAGAATCATCGACACTCGCGGGCTCCGAATAGATAGTGTCACATACTGGACGGACTCTAGAACCGTCTTGCAATGGCTGAAGATGGATCCCCGTAACTTTCAGCAGTTTGTCATGCATAGAGTGGGAGAGATACTGGAAAATTCAGATGCGAACCAGTGGTTCTGGGTTCCAACCAAGCTCAATGTGGCAGACCTTGCAACGAAGGTTAGTGCCTCAGTGGACAGCAAGCGATGGCTCCATGGACCAGATTACTTATTGTTGCCGCCGACTGAGTGGCCGATAGCAAGCGCGAATCCTCAGGTGGTCGACAATACAGAACTACGAAAACACGTACACGTCACAAGAAGTCAAACAATTACTGGAGCTTTGAATGTGGAATACTTTTCCAAATGGCGACGTTTGTACAGAGCAGTAGCTACCATGCTGTTATACTTTGACCGTTTAAAGGCGCAATTGAAAGCGGAGAACAAACCAACCAAGGTTACTCCGGAGATGATAACCAGAGCGGAGATAATCTTGTTTAGGCACGCTCAAGCTGAGGCGTATTCCGCCGAAATTAAGATGGTTTCCAGAGGATCTGCTGTCGACAAGAACCATATCCTGGCGGGCTTAAATGTATACCTTGACCCCCATGGACTTATGCGGATGCAGGGTAGAGCTGAGCAGATAAACTGTCAGGAGGACGCCATCATTTTGCCGCGGAATAGCCATATTACCTTTTTGGTGGTGAGAGCGAACCATGAAAAGTATCATCACATAAGTCATGAGACGGTCATCAATAATATACGGGCATCTTTTTATATTCCAAAACTTCGTGTTCTGTACAAGTCTGTCCGAAATGCATGCCAGTTGTGTGCGTTAAGAAAAACATCCCCAAAGCCTCCGCAGTTGGCGCCAGTTCCGGCAGCGAGATTGACCAGTTACGAGAAGCCATTTACGCATACTGGATTGGATTACTTTGGACCTATAATGGTGAACGTCGGCAGACGCAAGGAAAAGAGATGGGTAGCACTGTTTACTTGTCTAACACTTCGAGCGGTTCACTTTGAAATCGCACACAGTTTGGACACCAGTTCTTGCATCATGTGTATACGAAACTTCATGGCACGGCGTGGAACTCCGGCTGAAATATATTCAGACAACGGGACGAATTTTAGATCGACAGCAAAATCAATGAAGGAACAACTCATAAAGATAGACTTCGACTCTATAACCGTTAAGTATGATCGAGTGAAATGGAATTTCAACCCACCGGGTGCACCACATATGGGTGGCGCATGGGAACGCCTTGTACGGTCGACGAAAGCAGTATTGAGGGGCATATGCCCAAATTACTCGTTTAACGACGAGAGTCTGAGATGCGCTCTTATGGAAGCCGAATTTATAATTAATTCTCGTCCTCTAACCTTTGTTAGCTTAGATTCCGAAGACGATGTGGCCCTGACACCAAATCATTTACTGCTCGGTACGGAGAATGGGTGCAGACCCATATGCGACGCCGAGATGGACCTCCGACAACGTTGGCAGCAAACTCAGCTCTTTGCGAATTGCTTCTGGAAACGCTGGGTAAAGGAGTATGCACCGGTACTTGCAAGACGGGCAAAATGGTTCCACAGGTCGACACCTATCGCTGAGGGAAACATCGTCATAGTGGTGGACGAGAACTTGCCAAGAAACTTGTGGCCAAGAGGACGCGTCATCGGGACAGTTGCCGCCAAAGATGGTCAAGTCAGACGGGTGACAATTCAAACTTCACGAGGAATAATGGAACGACCGGCCACCAAGGTTGCTGTATTGGACGTCTGCCCGAAATTGGTAAATAACTCGGAGAAACGGAGTTAATTACGAGGAGGGGAATGTTGCCGCCAAACCCCAGGTCCGTTAAATTCTGAAAGTTTGAGTTGAGTTGGCCTGGCTGTATCGACGTCGAAATCAACCCTGGACGATTGAAATCGATACACCATTGTACACATCTCTTATTGTTTTGATCGATATATGTACTTGAAAATAGAGAAGAGAGGGAAAAAGACGGAATGTTTTTTAAGCTAACAATCGCGCACATTCGTTCGTGTTTAAATAAATAATTAATAATAATTAAACTTGTGTTTGCTTCAAAAAAGTCCGGTAAAAAACACCCCCCTTCATCTTGACGGTCACGCGGCAAACGCGCTTTTTACATAAATATACGCGCTTGTTCTGAATTTTATTAAAATCGGACTACCATATCATATAGCTGTCATACAAATCGAAATCGGCCCTATTAACTGACCAACCCTGTTCAAGTGATTTAGAGCAAAAACAATTGAGAAAAGAGTCTGTAATCTTCGGCATTATTATTATTTTTTGTACAAATATGTTTTTTATTAGGGACATCTGGTTCTTATCGTCTGGTCGGACTTCGACAAACCATAGCTATTTTCACTTATTTATTTTGTTTTTTTTTCCTAATATTTTATTTTTTCTTTCAGGTTTTGCTCCTGTGCATTATTAATTATTACTTAAGGGTTTTTTTTTAAGGTGGATGTTACCTTTATTGTGATTTTTTTTTATGTGGCTTTCATGTCCCTAATGTGTGCTGTCTTTGTTGTGTTTGTTCCAATCTTTTTGACTTTACATATAACCGGTGATGAAAGGCTTATTATTTCGTAAGTTCCTCCATACCTTGGCGCTAGTTTGGCAGTGAAATTTTCAACCGCTTTTGATAAGTGGTGTTCTTTGATCCATACGGAGTCTCCTGTTTACTGCCAGTTGGATTTCCGGTAGGGCTTCGTCCCAGTTTCGTTGGTCAGGTCCAGTGAATTGAGCGATCATCATTTTCACTGTCCTGCTGGATCGTTCTGTCGGGTTTTTCTGAGGCGTATATGGTGCTGTCAACTATTGCTTCATGCCTAGTTCCTCTGGCTAGTTCCTCCGCTGCTGGCATTTGACATGGCTTATATTGCTGGCAGATTTCGCATTTTTGTACATAGACCCGTATGTCCCAGTACATTCCTGGCCAATAATACCGAGCTGCAACCCTGGCAATGGTTTTCCTACTGCCGGTGTGCCCTGCTGTAGTTCAGTCGTGATTTTCGTGTCGCACTTGTGCTCTCTGTTCTTTTGGGACACAAAGTTTCCATGCCATGACTTCTTCGTCGCCTGCCCGATGTGGTATGTGTCTGTAAAGGTTATTCTCCTTTGTTATGTAGTCCCGGTAATTTTCTGGGCATTGTTGATTTTTTTTTTTTTTTTTATTAATACGGAAGTTAACAATTAATTGCTAACTTACAATGGTTTGTAGAGCACTAGCTGCCAGGTCTATCGGCTCGACTTAATTATTTGTGTTTATAATTGTTTTTTTTTTTTTTGACTAGATATTTTTAGAAAGGCTGGATAACTTAAGGAAATCGTTTAGTTTTATAATGTTATCAGTCATAGGGTTTATAAGTGTAGTTGATGGAAGCTTTGAGTAGATGTTGGTGTGTGAGGGCCGAGTGCCCTATGCGCATGCGGGTGAATACCGTAATTGCAGGAGTGTTGACATTAGTAGGGTATTTGGTGGATAATCCTTGTTGGTTGTATATCTTATATTTGTGGTTGAAGCTATGCCAGTCTGAGCTGTGCTTGGCTTTGATGGGACAGTTTTTCAGACGCCCAAGGTCCGCTTTTTCCTCAGTGGAAATCTTAGGAGAGTCTTCGGTACCAGCAGATTTGGCAGTGGTATCAGCTATTTCATTTCCTAGTATTCCAGCATGAACTGGTATCCACATGAGTTGGATATGTTTGTTGGAGATTAGTAGGTCTCTGATTTGCGATGTCAGGATGTTAGAGTTGTTAGGATTTTTTATTACCGTGATGGATGCAAGGCTATCGGAGCAGATTATGTGGGGTCGAGTCATAGTCTTTGCGTAATTAACTGCCTGTAGGATAGAGTAGGCTTCAGCCGTAAATATGGAGCAATGATCCTCAAGTCTGCCTGAACAAATTTTGGTGTAGTCGGATTTTATAATAGAGAATGAGGTGTAGTCATCAGTTTTGGATCCATCAGTGTATAAAAAGATTTTGTTGCGGTGTTGGCTCGAATTGAATAGCTCCGTGAACATGGTTCGGTATTGGAGTGGTGTTGTCTGTTTCTTACAAAGCGGCTCGAGTTCGGTTATGAAAGAATTCGGGTCCAAGAGCCAAGGAGGGGCATTGTTTTGGTGAGAGAAAATGGGGTGGGACGTGATGTTTAGGTCTTGGGCGAGTTTCACCGCCTTCCGTATTGCTGACATCTTTCTCGGTGTGCGTCTAGATTTGAGGATTAGGTTGACTGTGTGAAGCATTATTTTGTTGCTGCTAAGAAGGAGTCTAGGAAGCAAGCGAAGTGTTGCTTGGTAGACTTTTTCATCTATTGAAGGAAGGCCGGACTCCACCAGGACCACTTTGGTGGGAGAGGTAGGAAAAGCACCAATGGATCGTTTCGCAGCTGTGTGGTAAGGAGGAGCAATTATATTTAAGTTGGAACGGGATGTTTGTCCGTAGATGGGCAATGCGTACTCTATTTTTGAGGCCAGTAGGGCTTTGGTGACATTGATCATCGTGTTTCTATGAGAATAGACTCTTTGTGTAGTAAAGTACTTTATGATGTCTGGCAGCTAGGCTCGTTCTTAAGTATTTACAATGTTCCTTAAAATTATACTTATTATCTACTGTTAGCTCAAGAATTCTTATACTATTTGAATGGGATATTTTTTTGTTATTTACATCTAAGTCTAGGTGTTTACATTTATGTTTTTTGCAGATATGCAACATTTTACATTTGTCTCGGGAAAGGCTAGCTCCTGAGGAGAGAGACCAGTTGTTTATAACCATAAGTATATTCTTAAAGATATTGTTGACAGTATTTACATTTTTGTGTTTAGTATATATGAGAACGTCATCAGCAAATAGAAGGTGTTCCATATGGTTGAATCGATTAAGGGTTGAGGATACATTGAAAGCAAGAGTGAACAATGTGACCGATAATGGGGAACCCTGAGGGATACCATTTAATAGGAGCAGAGTGGAGGAGAGGGAACCTTGGACCCGGACTATTATTCTCCTGTTAGACAAGAATGCCTTGACTTTATGATATATTTTAGGACCCACTTTCATATCTGACAGCTGTATTAGTACCATGTGTATGTCTATGCGATCAAAGGCTCTTACAAAATCTAAACTGAGTATCGATATGTGGTTATGGGTAGCTAGTGCTGAGGTGGTGAAGTTGTCAAAAATTAGTAAGGCGTCCAACGGACTGTGTTTTTTTTTAAACCCGAATTGGTGATGACTAAGATGTCGTTTCCTAGTAGCAAGCCACATCAGTCGTTTTGAAATATTTTTTTCGAACAGCTTACCAAGGCAGGGCAGTAGGGAGATTGGACGGTAATTCTCTACTTCTGAGTGGGTTTTATTTGGTTTGGGAATGGGAAGGACGAGTGAACCTTCCAATATTGTGGGATAATTCCTTTATCTAGGATGTTGTTAAATGCCTGAATAATCTTGAGTCTGAGGCTACCAGGTATATTTTTGAGCATTTCGTAAGAGATTTTATCCAGCCCAGGGGATTTGCCCTTAGCGACAGCAAGGGCGCAGGTATATTCCAGTTCTGAGATGTTAATTTCAATCATTTGGGCTAGTTTGGACGGCTTTGAGGTGATATATTCTGTAGAAAGAATATTATTTTTTTCAGCAGAAAAGAGCTCGTGGAAGTTGCTGTTATGTGATTGGTTAGACCAGAACTTACAGAACTCATTGGCTATAAGTGAAGGGTCGTATACCGTACCGTTTAGAGAGTTGATGAATTTGATATTGGTGTTACATTCGGAGTTGGTAAGATTTCTAATACCGGACCACACTTTCTTAGTGGAGCTCGCTGGGGAGATGCTTTCAGTAAGTTTTCTGAAGCTGACCGATTTACTTTCCCTGCATTTTAATCGAAAGAGGGCTTGGGCTTTCTTGTAGCTAATGAGATTATTTGTGTTTTGAAAGTTTTTATATAGGTACCAGGCTTTTTGCTTAATATCTCTTAGCGTTCGAATTTCGCTATTCCACCAAGCTGGTTGCTTGTTTCTGTATCCAGACTTGGATTGGGGAATATTAAAATGGGCGGCGGCTCTAATAATTTTGTGTATGGACGCTATATCCTTATTAATATTCGAAGTCAGATGAAGATTGATTGTTTTGGATAAGAGATAGGATTGGAATGTAGTCCAACTAGCCCTGTGAATCAGAAATTTAATAATAAAAAGCTTCTTTGTATGTTGACGAGTGATGACCGTAGTTTTTAGCGGGAAGTGGTCACTGCCATATGGGGAGTTCAGGGTGTAGGAAGAGGCGAAGGGGAGAAGATTGGTGGAGCACATAGAGAGGTCGACATGCGTGAATGTTCGGTGGGTAGAGAAGTGAGTGGGATTACCATCATTTAAGCAGCTAAGTTTTTGAGAGATGAGAAAATTTTCTATGAGGTTGCCTCTGGAATCGGATGTAGGGGAACCCCAAAGGGGGCTCCATGCATTGAAGTCCCCAATGATAATTGAAGGAGATTGAGAAATAGATGTTATATCCACAAGATCCTTAGTCGAGATGATTTGGTTTGGAGGAATGTATATGTTAATGATTGTAAGTTTGAAGCCAATGTTTATTTCCGCCACTAGAGTGGAAATGCTGGAAGTAATTTGGGTTATTTTGTGGGGAATGTCTTTCTTTATGAGGAGGGCGATGCCCTGTTTATTGGAAGAGATATGGGGAAGGCTGTGGAAGTAATGTGAATAATTTGTTGAAATGATAGAGGTTGTATTTGTCTTCAGATGCGTTTCTTGAAGAAGAATTAGGTCAGGGTTGTGCTCTTTGATTAGTACCTGCAGATCAACTAAGTTATTGAATAGGCCGTTTATATTCCATTGTAAAATTGATACAGACATAAGGTTTTATTTAAAAGAGAGAAAGAAAAGTTATATTTGGTAATTTTTGTTATGGATTGCAGGAGTGAAGTGAGAAGTTATTTTGGCGGGCCAACATAGACACCTTGCAAGCCCTCAATATCGTTCTGCATATGCAGAGCAATATCGAAGATACCAAAGATCGCCAAATACGGCCCGCCAAGAAAAGAGTTTAATTAGCTTTGCTATATGGAGTTTTCATCTTCGCTGATTACCATATCAGTCGAAGAGAGATTATTACGTGAGCGAGTTTGTAAAGGGGGATATGAAGTTTGTGATGAAGAGTTGTACGAAAAGGTAGAAGAGAGAGAGGGTTAATGTTAGAAGTGGATGCGACGTCGTCGTTTATAGTTTTGAGTTTTTTTTGCTTCTTTCTTGAGTGTGTTCGCTGATCGAGAGGTAGAGCCGTTAGATGAAGCTGTATTTTTTGTTTCACTGCATGTGTTTATTTTTTTATTAAGAGTTGTTTTTTAGTAACGGATTTTGTTTTGGTTTCATTTAAAGTAGAGTTGACTTTATTTGGAGTGCTTTGTTTTGTTGTTTGGTCAGCTTTGCCCGCTACTTCAGCATATGAGCGGTCAGAGGAGGATCCATTGAGTGATGAATAGGTTAGTTTAGCTTCCTTAAATGTACATTTTGTCTGCGACTGGATTTTTAATATTTCCTTTTGCTGGGTAAATTTAGGACATTTTTTGCTATTTGAGGGGTGTTCTCCCTCGCAGTTGGCGCATTGGGTACGGGAACATTCCCCCTGGTGGGAAGGAAGGTTGCAGTTGGCACATATGGGCTGTCGGTTACAACGTTTAATGGTGTGTCCAAAAATTTGACAATTTTTACAGCGCATAGGGTTGGGAGTGTAGGGACGTATTTTGACTTTAAGCCAGGAGATGTCCATTGATCCGGGAAGATGAAAGAGGTTAAATGTAAATAGAATAACTCCAGAGGGCTTAGTGGCACCGTCCACAGTTTTCAAAAATTTCTAGACAGCAGTGACTCCTTGCGGTCTCAGTTCTTTTAATATTTCATCTTCAGACACATTTGATAGGTATGGAGCATAGACCGTGCCTTTGGTTGAGATCAAAGTTTCGTGTAGATGGCATTTAATTGTGCAAATACCAAGTAAATCAGATGCCGAGAGAAATTTGTTGGCAGTAGCCATGTCTTTAGTGAGGATCAGGAGATTACCATCTTTTAATTGGCTAATGGATACATAGTCCTTGCTGATCAGATCGACAGCACGATGGATTGCAAAGCAGGTGTATTCAGTTAAAGGCTTTGTTTCATCTGCAGCACGGACAACTATAAATTTTGGATTGGGTAGTTGTATCGCTGGAAGACCAGGGAATGATACTATAGGCTTATGGAAGGATTTGAGTTTTTTGTAAGTGGGGGAATCAGCAAGTAAAGCATACCGATTATCCCCCAGTGGTGTTTGCCCAGGGGGCATGGCTGGAGAGTGCTATTCTTCACTCGCGAAAAAGTTAATGAACGGTTTCCGATGAAGAACAGTAAGTAAGAAAAAATGTAAAATTCGTTTTAATTGTTGTTTCTGGAAACGAGAAATACGGGAGAGCGCGATTGATACAAAAGAGGTCTGCACTGGTTGAGTGATAGACGATGACTGTGTTGAATTTTTATTTTCATATCCTCTATCCATTTGCACTTTTGGTTTGTTTCTGTCTGTGTCTTTGTGATTTTTGCATTTTTCTTCCAGGGGTTGTCTTGAAAAGTGCGTCTGCTACCACATTTTGTTTTCCTCTTCTGTATTTAATCTGGTAGTCGTATTGTTGTAATTCTAGTGCCCATCTGGCTATTCTTCCTGAAGGGCTTTCTATCGAATTTAGCCACATCAATGCCATGTGATTCGTGATTACTTGAAATTTGTACCCTTCCAAGTATGGCCTTAGTTTCCTTACGGCCCACACTATCGCCAAGCATTCTTTTTCTGTGACTGAATAATTTTTCTCTGCCCCGTTTAATGATCGGCTGGCGTAGGCGATCACTTGTTCTCCGTTTTCTGCCATTTGGGTTAAAATTGCTCCAAGTCCGTGATTGCTTGAGTCAGTTTGCAAATTGAACTGTTTTTCGAAGTCTGGGCACGTTAGTATTGGTGATTTTGCCAGTTTCTCCTTGATGGAGTCGAATGCCTTTTGCCTTTCATTAGTCCACTCCCATTTGTACCCTTTTTTAAGCAGTTCATTTAGGGGGTGGACTGTTGAGGGGAAGTTTGGTACAAATCTTGTGTACGATGAGGCTACTCCCAAGAATTGCCGCAGTTCCTTCACATTTGTAGCTGGTTTTAGGTTTGTTATGGCAAACCTCTTGTCTGGGTCTGTTTTGATCCCCATGTCGGTTACCACGTGAACAAGATATTTCAGTTCCTTCTTGCAGAACTCGCACTTATCTACATTAATTCTTAGATTTGCTGTGCGAAGGCGGCGTAGAACTTCTTTTAAATTTACGAGGTGTTCTTCTAAGGTTTTTCCTATGACAATGATGTCATCCAAGTATGCGAAAGCATAGGGCATCATTTCTGGGCCTATCACCCAGTCCAGTGTTCTCTGGAATGTGCCTGGTGCTGAGTGCAGACCAAATGGCATGACTTTCCAATGGTAGAGGCCTCTTCCCGGCACCGTGAAAGCTCTCATTGGGCGGCTTTCCTTTTTCATGGGTATTTGCTTGTTATGTATTTAGCCTCTTTCAGTTGGTCCAAAATGGCTTGGACTTTTGGTATCGGATATGCGTCTCTCACTGTTCGGTTGTTCAGTTGTCGAAAGTCCACGCAACGTCTCCATTTGCCAGTCTTCTTTTCAAATGTATGTAACATAGAGAAGGAGACGTCGGACACCCCCAAAGTTACCTAAATTATGATCAGGGTGACTAGGGAAATCGATCTATCCGTCTGTCTGTCTGTCCGTCTGTATGAACACCTCGTTCTTAGAGATGGTAAAGCCTAGAAAGTTCCGCGTTGTTGCTAATAATCATTTGTTTTGCAGGCTAGATTAAGTTTATTAAATTTTTTCGATATCCGATTTAGGTTCGGAATAAAAAGCATAAAACCACAACAACCTCAAAAAAAGTAAACATTTTATAGGTCATAACTTTTTTGTTTGTTTTCATATTATTACGAAAATTGGCAGCTATAAGTTCTTATATGTTTTCAATAAGGATGTGAAATTTCGATCTGATCGGACCACTATATCATATGGCTCCCATAGGGCCGATCGAAAGTGCAAAAATCGATTTAACGTCATAATTTCTTTATAATTAAAGATATTCCATTTAAATTAAGAAATTTTAAAATACCCAGCAGCTGTGCAAAGTTTTTATAAAATTGGACATCTACATCATATAGCTTCCATAGGACTATCGGTCAAAAAATCCGATTTCTGTGATTTTTATTTTGCCAAAAAACGGCTTATTTATGAACCAATCGCAACCAAATTAAGCACAAGACAGTTTTTAGTATTCGTTTTTAATAACTCAAAATGTTATTGAAATCAAGACAGTTTTTAGTATAAGTTTTTAATAGCACCACATTTTATTGAAATCAGATGGCTATATCATATAGCTCCCATAGGGCTAATCGGACAAAAACTCAGATTTTTTGTAGTTTTTGTCAGAAATCGGGTTTTTTATGCACGAATCGCAACCAAAAATACCATATGATAGTTTTTTATGCAAGAACCGAAAAAGCGATCGGACTACCATAACATATAGTTTCCGTATGACCAATTGGAAGTGCAAAAATCGTTTTAACGTCGTAATTTCTATGGTTTTATTTACCATTACAATTGGGGCACTATGGGGGCTGTTTGATGGTTCTATGCACCCCTGCCTTAATAGCTCGTCCAGTTGTAAATTTATTTCTGCTTGCATTTTGGAGTGAGATGCTAATTTACTGCACTGTGACTCCCGTCCGCCATTCGCACTTATTTTCTAATTGGGCTTACTGTTGCCGCGCTATTTAATCTTTGTGCTACATTCATTATGGAATGCTGCTGTTGGTAATTGCCTTGGAGAAAGTGTTCTCGTAGCTTCAGTGATAGCACTTCAGAAAACACGTTCTTGGCTTCAGCTCGGCACGATATCTATCCCTGTTGAGAAAGCAAGGAAGCTAGCTGACAATGGGAAAATTAGGATTGGGTGATCTGTCTTCTGTGTCAAGTATATGGTTAAGCCTAAGCGGTGTTTTAAGTGCCTTGAGTACGGCCACATATCAGTTAAGTGCAGGAGATGTCTGGGCAATTCGCTAGCAGCTACTCGTACAACCCAAGCTGCCTATTATGCACAAGAAAGGGCAATCAACCATCAGATCACGCGACGGATAGCTTCAAGTGCCCGGTATACAAGGAGGCGTTAAAAAAAAAACCTAAATGTTATTTCTTCCGCTCAACCTCAATTACTGCAGAGCAGCGCAGTATCTCTTATTCAAGTCTTTGAGGGGATTAAAGGCGGACGTCTACTTACTAAGCGAGCCATGACAAGGCGGCTATATGGCTACGCGCCTGTGGTTTTGTTCGAGGCATAATCAATAATAAATGGTTCTATTGCTGTTACCTGCCACCCAGTCTGCACCAACAAGACGTTTCAGCTATATTGGACGAAATAGTCGAGGAAGCCCGGACACGCCTGAATATTATTATAGGCACTAGAATGCCTAAAATCAAAATTGTGTTGAAAACATTCTCAACGCTCGACGCATTGCTTAATACTGGATCTCAATGTACATTCTCAGGGGGCAACAAAGGATCTGTTGCTGACTTGACCTTTGCCTGCAGTAACCTCTATAGTTCGGCGTCATGGCGTGTTAGTGGCCAATACACTACTAGTGACCACGAGGCTATTATCTGCCACCTGACCTCACCAAGTAATGCACTCTCTGTACCCCAGACCAATTCGCGATGAAATACAAGGACATGGACACCACAAATCTTGCAATTGCTCTCAGAGGGTTGAACCCACAAGGAGGTGGCACCTAAATGGTATGTGAAGCCAGCGACTACCTAAAAAAGCCGTGCGACGCCAGTATGACCAGGCGTAAGCCGCCAAAAATGAATAACCAACCGGTCCAGTGGTGGAATCACGCTATTGCATCAGCACGGAGAATCTGCCTCAAGGCCCGTAGACTATTGCAAAGAGCGCACAACTTCCAGACGATTCCAGAACTAAGCTGTCAATTTCGTACTGCGAGAAATAAATTGAAAGCATTAATTAAGCAGAGTAAAAGGCAATGCTTTCTCAAACTCTGCGGTTCAGCAGACCAGGGCCCATGGGGATCTGCATATAGGAAGCTTGTGAAGCGCCTTACCAATAGTCCACCTCCCTTTGTTGGAACCCTATTCCCTTCGATGCCAATCGACGATCGCTCCAACTACAACCTCGACCTGGTGTATTCTGCCCTGACCTTGAAGAAATCCTGCCGGAGGAAATCGTGGAGGCGTCAAAGCAACTGAAGCCTAATAAAGCACCAGGGCCAGATGGCATTCCCAATCGCGCCTTTCGGCTTACCCAAGCCCTTCACCCGGAAGCATTTTCAAGGCATTTACGAGGGCTAGGGCAAGCCGAATGGCGCGACTGGGAATAACATATCCGCTGGCCTCAAACTAGCTGCATAAAAAACTGAAGCTGTTCTGGTAAGCAGCAGGAAGAAAGTGGAAACGACCAGTATACAGATTGGAGGCACATTAATAGAACCAAAATGAAGCCGAACGTTAATCTCGAGCGCGGCCGAGTTTGGGATACCCTGCACCTAGTTGACGGAGTTGAAAAAGAAAAGGTGGTAATCCTAGTCGGGTGGTAAGCCTGATCAAAAAAAAAAATATATACTTGACCAGCGTACACACATAAGGAGTCCGAATCCCAAGTTTGGTTATCCTAGCTCTTATAGTCTCTAAGATCTAGGCGTTCACACCGACGGATAATAATAATTATAATAATAATAATGGTAAAAAATACAAAAACCGAAATTATAATTCATGCTATCAGAATTATGGAACTGGTTCGGGTTATCAAAGCGATTTTAAAATGCAGTTCGCAAAGCAACTTAAGTCGGCATTTAAAAGCCAAGCATCCTACGTTCATGGCGACCATCGAACGGACGATCGTGTTTGTTCAAGTCAAACGCAAATGTCACAATTTGTGCACAGGCCAATTACTGTTTAAAAAAGTGAACAAATTGACAAACTTGTTGTCAATATGATAGCTGTTACTGAAAGAATTTATATTTTAATTTCACCCCTTTTTAAAGTCAGTTAAAATTTAGTTTTTTACAACCCTGCTAAATGCAGCCCTCGATCGATATGTTATCGATTGGCTCACGAAGAGCGATTACATAAGTCGAAATCGTCTGGGGCGCCATTCTCATTTGGTGTTCAAGACGATTGGTACGTATCCAATTAACAATAAGTTCGTTTTAAAAAATGTATTCCTATTCAGATAATAAAACCACCCCCATACCAATCTGTCATAAATACTCGATGTGACAAGTGTTTTCTTATATCGAATTGGACGCCGGGAATCAACATTTTTTATTATCAATCTTCAAGTGGAAGCTAGTCACAAAATTTGTAATTTTTCGTCGCCAATCCACATGTGCAAGTCCGCCGCACAATTTGCAATTATAAGAGGAAGATTCCTGGAATAATTTCGCCGCCGCCGATCATCGGATATGTATATATGTATACATAAAGAAAATAGCTGAAATTTTGTGCAAGCCTGTCGCACAGCATACATAAGGATTGCGTCGCCATTTATTAAGAAGTGATTTCGTCACTAGCTGAAATTTTGTGCAAGCCTGTCGCACAGCATACATAAAAATTACGTCGCCATTTATTCAAGAAGATTCTTAGTTCTGGGGAATGCCAAGATCAAGCCAACGCAAAAGTAAAGGAAAGCCGCCAATACGATTGGGTTTTGACAACAGACAACCCAATATGCAGACGCCCAATAAGGATTTAAACACTTCAGCCGCTGCTACTAACCAACACGACATACAGACACCACCGGACGACTTGGACCTCACTATCATGGACAGGACCGAGGAGCTGCAGACCAAATTGCGAGAGCTGCAGAAGAAGTACAAAGAGTCACAAAACGAAAACAGGGAACTTCAATCATCATTGCTGTCGCTAGTTCGTCTTGGTTCGCCGAATCTGGAAGAAGCTCACAGAGATGTGCCGAAAAACGCGAACACGCGCAATGATCCTGGATCTATAGAACTGAGTAAGTTGTTGCCAAATTTAAATACACACTTGCCCCTGCCAAATCAAAGACAAACTCAAGCCGATCCACAAACCACATATCCGCACTCGCCGCTTCTGCCGCACTACTCCTATCAAAGTAGTCAATATATCAACGCGATGCCTCAGCCAAACATCGCACCACAACCACAGCCATGTGCACCTCCTTCTATGCCGTCGACTACGACAAATGCACAGGCACCTATGACTGCGCCATATCAACACTACTTTTCTACGGGATATCCACCGAGCTTACGAAAGCTGCAGGATCTGCCGCCCTTTAATGGGACACCAGAGCAATGGCCAATGTTCAACGTAGCTTATAGGGAAACAACCATAGCTTATGCGTACACTAATTTAGAAAACCTGTCTCGCCTTCAAAAGGCTCTTGTTGGCCCCGCCAAGGAGTTGGTCGCATCTCTGCTTATATATCCGGATAATGTCGAGGTCGTTATGAGTACATTGCGTAATCATTATGGTCGTCCTGAAATACTCATCAGAAGCCAGCTCGATAAAGTCAGAGCTTTCCCAGCAGTGAAATATAATAAAATGTCCGACATCATCGCTTTCAGTGTGATGACTTCCAATTTGACCTCCTTTCTGGAAAACTGCAATGCCCAGCCATACCTTCAGAATCCAACATTGATAGACGAATTAGTCGCGAAGCTTCCAATGAATAAAAGAGAGGATTGGGCTAAGCATACAATGGAGCGTCAGCTGATGTATCCTACAGTAAAACAATTTTCTGAATGGCTTGAAAATATTGCTAGTTATGTGGGAATGGCTCTGGGAAACGCATCAACAATGCCAACTATCGATGGCGGGAATGATAGGAAAACTCATAGGCACCTTTTCACTCTTAGCAAACAAGTACCGACGAAATGTATCGTTTGTAATAATAGTCACAAATTGTACAAATGCGAGGCCTTTATAGAAAGATCTCTGCCAGAAAAATGGGACATTGTCAAGAAAAACCATCTCTGTTTTGGATGTCTTAGCCAAGGACACTCGTTGCAGAATTGTCCCATCCGCCGTCAATGTAATTTAAATTCGTGCGAAAAATATCATAACCGATTACTCCACAACGTAAAAAATCAACCATCGAAAACCAAAAATAGTCAGGACTTAGATACACAGAACAGTAAGGTCGAGACAACTACACATATAATAGACGCAAATTTGCCGCCAACAACACTTTTTAAGTTCTTACCCGTGACAATTAGTGGACCAAAGGGACAACGACGAATAAACGCATTTATCGACGAGGGTTCTACGGTCTCCCTATTGGATGAGCAACTGGCAGAATCGTTAGGTTATAAGGGCATGAAAAGCCATATGACCCTCAAATGGTTTGGAAACAAAACAACAACGGAAAAATCACAGAAAATAAATTTAGAAATTAGAGGATTGCAGTCTGATTCTCATACCTTACATATGAAAAATGTCAAAACCGTCAAAGAGTTAATGCTACCTAGTCAAGCTATAAGTCTGTCTGAATTTCGAAAACATTTTCCTGTCCTTCGCAATATACCTATTGAAAATTATAGTAAATCCGCTCCAAAACTACTGATTGGAATGCCTCATATAAATCTGGTGAGACCAGTTGAAATATTAAACTTAAATGAATGCTTCTCTGCACATAGGACCAACTTGGGCTGGACGCTTTTTGGCTCCAATGAATGTCAACAAAAAGAGATTTTATGTCATGTGCAGGAAGGCAGGGTCATGGACGAGATTCAAGACATAATAAACGAGTTCATCAATGTAGACAACTTTGGTGTAAAACTCGCGCCGCCAATAAAATCAAAGATAGATATAAGATCTGAAAAGATACTAATGGATACGACCAAGAGACTGGAGAAGAGTTTTGAAACTGGATTACTGTGGATTTCGGATAACATTGAGATGCCAAGAAATTACAGCACAGCTCTACGCCGACTGGAAATAATTGAAAATAAAATGAACAAAGATGATTTTTTGAGACAATGGTACAAGGATAAGATGTCGGAATACGAGGCTAAAGGATATGCAAGAAAGTTAAGCAAACAGGAAGCCGAAGCGACTGGTGATCGAACTTGGTATTTGCCTCATTTCGCCGTCCGCAACATAAACAAGAGTAAACTAAGATTAGTATTTGACGCCGCCGCCCAAACAAATGGAGTCTCATTGAACTCGTACCTAACGAAGGGTCCCGATGCTTATCAGCCAGTTCAACTGCCGTCCATACTACTTAAATTTCGTCAAGGTAAAGTAGGAGTTTGTGCGGATATCAGGGAAATGTTCCATAGGGTATTCATACGCAAAGAAGACCAGGATTCTCAGAGATTCTTATGGAGAGATTGCAACAGTTCAAAACCGCCGGAAGTATACGTGATGAACGTCATGATATTTGGATCAGCCAGCTCACCCTGTTCAGCGCAATATGTTAAAAATATAAATGCCGAAGCTTTCAAAGATGTCAGCCCCAGAGCAGTAAAGGCAATAACAGATCACCACTATGTGGACGATTATGTAGACAGTTTTGAATCCATAGAAGAAGCTTATTCCGTAATTAAAGACGTCGTTGAAATTCATGCTGAAGGAAATTTTGAGCTTCGTGGATTCGTATCTAATTCCAAAAAATTGTTACAAGAATTAAATGTATCTCTAGGAAATGTAAAAACTTCAATTAAGCTTAATCGAACGGAGCCACACACTGAGAAAATATTGGGTCTGCATTGGGAGTTTGAAACCGATATGTTTTGTTTCAACTTAAAATTTAACGGAGTACCCAGTGACGTCGCTGAAGCCAAAACACAGCCAACCAAAAGACAAGTCTTGTCAATGATTATGTCCATATTCGATCCTTTTGGCTTCATAGCGCCTTATGTAATAAAAGCCAAAATCCTAATCCAAGAGCTGTGGCGCACAAAAACGACATGGGATGAAATCATACCAGAAAATCTACAAGGAAAGTGGATTCAATGGTATAGAGAGATGTCGAATATAGCGAATATAAAAGTCCCCAGATGCTACCATACACAATTCATGCAACCTGATATTAATTTACAACTCCATATATTTGTAGACGCTAGTGAGGAAGCGTATGCTGCCGTCGCTTACTGGAGAATAGAGTATTCAGGAAAAGTATCGATAGTGTTTGTCATGGGTAAAGCCAACTGTAGCCCACTAAAAACATTATCTGTGCCTCGTTTGGAGTTGCAAGCAGCAGTTATGGGAAGCCGGATAAGGGAGAGTATCTTGAGCAGCCATAATGTAGTTCCGAGCATTGTTAATTTTTGGTCTGACTCAAAAACCGTAATTAATTGGATTCAATCTGACAGGCGCCGCTACAAGCAATATGTCGCTCACCGTGTGTCGGAAATCCTGGAAAATACAAAAGTGGCCGAATGGAAGTGGGTTCCTGGAACGATGAATCCTGCTGACGCTGCTACACGAATGTCAACTAGATCCGATCCCAAAATTTGGATTAATGGGCCATCCTTCCTTTGCAAGCAACCTTTCGAATGGCCGAAACAACCAGATGATTTAAAAGAACATGACAGAATAGACGAACGACGACTGAAATTTATTGGACAGATTATGATGGACACACTATCAAATATGATGGAGAAATACAGTAGTTATGAAAAGCTCCTACGAATTTTTTGTTGGGTGCAACGTGCAGCCAATGCCTTTAAAAATCGAGGCAAGACTTGCTCATCAATACCAAACTTGCTAACCGCCGAAGAAATGCAGAACGCACAAAGGATTTGTTGCCTTTCAGTTCAGCGAACGTGCTTCGCAGAGGAGATTCGAGAGTTAGAAAAGGGTCGTCCTGTGTCAATGTCGAGCTCCATATACAAACTTACGCCGGAACTCGACGCGGATGGGATTCTTCGATTAGCAGGGCGAGTTGACAAAGCCAGTTGCGTGGGACCTCTTGTAAAAAGACCCATAATCCTGCCAAAGAATCACAAGCTAACGTTCTTGATTGTGCAGTACTACCATGAACAAAATAAGCATTTAAATATTGAAACCACCATATGTACCATTAGACAAAAATTTTGGATACCATCTGTTCGTCGACTGGCCAAAACTATTAAACGCAACTGCCAAGCTTGCAAAAATTTGTCGGCAATGCCAAAGCCGCCATTAATGGGCCAACTGCCCGTAGATCGTATGTCAGCTTATGTCAGACCATTTTCCTACACAGGATTGGACTACTTTGGACCCGTTTTGGTGGCAATTGGACGACGCCAGGAGAAAAGATGGGTGGCCTTATTCACGTGTTTGACTACCAGAGCTATACATCTGGAGTTGTCAAAGGACTTATCGTCGGACGCAGCCATCATGTGCTTGAAAAACTTCTGTTGCCAAAGAGGTTTACCTGTAAGAACAAGGAGCGACCAAGGTACGAATTTTATCGGTGCCACGAAAGAGCAGTGGATTCAGGTGGTTGATGCGGTGGCTGCGGAGAGTGGTCGCTGTGGTATAGAGTGGATTCTCAATACGCCTGGAAATCCCTCTGCTGGTGGTGCTTGGGAACGCTTGATACGCAGTGTGAAAAGTGTTTTGGCAATAACACTTAAAGAAAGGGTGCCCCAGGTTGAGACATTGCAAGGGTTGCTAAAAGAGGCCGAGAACTTAATCAACTCACGGCCTTTGACGCATGTTCCAATCGATTCCTACGAAGACGAGCCACTTACTCCAAATCATTTTTTGCTTGGGTGTGCAAATACTATGCAGACGCCGGCGATTGATGAAAAAAGAGTACGTCTAAAAAAGCAATGGCAGATTCGACAACAACTGATGCAAGTCTTCTGGAAAAGGTGGGTTCTAGAATATCTGCCAACTCTGACGCGACGGACGAAATGGTTCAGGAGAGTCGAGCCCCTTAAGGTGGGAGATGTTGTCATCATATGCGACGAGAACGAGAGCAGAGGGCAATGGAAGAAAGGAAAAATTATTGAAGTCAAAGCAGCCCCTGACGGACAAGTGCGATCAGCCACGGTCAAGACTATGAACGGAATACTGAGAAGACCGGCATCGAAATTGGCCGTATTAGACGTAATTGGTGAATCTTAGCCGCTGCTTCGATTCACGGGCGCCGGAATGTTACTGAAAGAATTTATATTTTAATTTCACCCCTTTTTAAAGTCAGTTAAAATTTAGTTTTTTACAACCCTGCTAAATGCAGCCCTCGATCGATATGTTATCGATTGGCTCACGAAGAGCGATACCATAAGTCGAAATCGTCTGGGGCGCCATTCTCATTTGGTGTTCAAGACGATTGGTACGTATCCAATTAACAATAAGTTCGTTTTAAAAAATGTATTCCTATTCAGATAATAAAACCACCCCCATACCAATCTGTCATAAATACTCGATGTGACAAGTGTTTTCTTATATCGAATTGGACGCCGGGAATCAACAATAGCAAAAGGTCACCACGCTATCAGAATTGTGGAGGAGCCGCACTTCAAAAAACTAATTGAGCAAGTTTCTAATTGCCCAGGATATAAGCTCCCAACTAGAAAAACCATCTCTAATGTGTTACTTCCAAATATTAGGGATGAGTTAGTTGGGAATTTAAAGGAGATAATTTCTAATGCGATGGCTGTTTGCTTAACCACTGATGTCTGGACGTATCTATGCAATGAGAGCTACATGGCTGTTACAGCACATTTTATATTGAAAGAGCCGACTCAAATATCGTCTCACATGATTGCTTGCGAATGCTTTGAAGAGAAACACACAAGTGTAAATATTACAATGTTTTTAAAATCTGTAGCAGTTAAATGGGACATCGAAGATAAAGTAATTGCAGTGACTACTGACAATGCTCCAAACATGAGCAATGCGATTAAATTGTCAAGCTGGAAGCACGTCCCCTGTTTTGCACACTCGCTAAGCTTGGTTGTTCAGAAAGGACTAGAAAAAGTTTCTAAGATTCGATCCAAGGCAAAATCCATGGTGGAATATTTTAACAGAAGCCCCACTGGATCGAAAAAGTTACAAGATTCACAAAAACAACTTGGATCACCAAGCTTGAAACTTGTTCAAGATATAACGACTCGGTGGAACTCAACCTATAAAATGTTTAAAAGGCTGATCACTCTAAAAGAAGCTGTCATGGTCGCAGTGTCCATACAACGTCCAGATTTAATTTTAAGTCATTTAGAGTGGGGCGTTATAAAAGAAATTCTTCCGGTTCTTAAACCGTTTTACTATATAACACTGGAAATCTCTGGAGAAAAAAATCTAACCCTTTCAAAAGTTATAGTCCTTGTGAAAATGTTGTTGCAGTGGCTAGAAGTTATGACGCCCACTACCGGTGTAGTTGAAGCCGTGGTTCATACTCTTAAAAAGGTAAATATGTTGCGCTTTTCTGATTTAGAAAAAAATGAATTGTATGCAGAAAGCGCGGTTTTAGATCCAAGGTTTAATTTTAAAAATACAATTGCTTCCTTAAAAGAAAAAATTAAAAAGCTTCACCCAGCTGTAGACAACATTGAGATCGTTATCGCCCCAGTCGATAACAACTCAAACGATTTATGGAGCCTAAATGACTCTAAATTTAAGGAAAAAAGTGTTCCTATGAGTTCGAAAGCTACAGCAGAATTGAAAAAATATCTAAATGAAGAATATTTGGACAGAAGGGCATGGTGGGACACGCAGAAGAATATGTACCCACATCTATACATGTATATGATGAAGGTCTTATGCATAATGGCAACATCAGTTCCTTGCGAGAGATTGTTCTCAGCAGCTGGAGAAATAATAAGAAAAAGAAGGACGCTTTTGAAGCCAAATAAAGTGGAGAGTCTGATGTTCTTACACGAGAATTTATAAAAAGGTAAGCGTAATCGAATAAATACATGAAAATATTAAATAATAAAGCGTTTCTTTCCAGCCTGAACAGCATTGAAGACTTGGAAGTCTTTGTTTTAATTTGAATTTGTATTTCTTGTTTTTGGTGGCATTGAAGCCAAATTAAATGTATATGGTACAGAAGTATTTATAATTGCAAAAGTATTGCTTGCGTTTCATTGTTTCAATACAGGATGGAAGCAAGAAAAAAAAAGGTTAACTGAGCAAGTGAACAACTGAACAAGAGTTGTTCAATAACCTGAAACTGAACAAGTCAGCTTGTTCAGTAAAAAGAGTCATGTTTACCCAACACTAAAGTAGATGAAATTTTCATCAACAGGCCTCTCCGGAGAACACGTCAGGATAATATTGAACAACAAAATATACAAAGTAGCTATTGACAGCGGCTCAACTATAAAGATTATGAAATAGGAACTTTTTTAATGGTTAATTTATAGAAAAAGAAACAACAGTAAAAACAATACAAGGTACAATTAATTTAGTGAGATGCATAAATTTGTTACCAAGCAAATTGTGCCCAACAGAACAAAAATTTTATGTTCACCCTTTTTCAAATAAGTACGATATACTGTTTAGAAAAAATTATCTTAAAGCAGCAAAGGCAAAAATTGATTATAGGATAAGGTGTTTCCTTTCGTTTATAACGATCAAGTCGAGAATTTGGACAAGATTGAAATTACGTGTGAGGAGGATCTACCATTGCCTGAAGTAACAGACGACGAATTTAATTTTGCACTAGAAACTAACTTTGAGAAGATTCTGGAGAATACAGAATTGATTAAATTTATTAATTATTAAAAGTTTTAAAACAATTGGACGATATCAAATACCAAGAAGGTGACAATTTGACTTTCACAGGTACGATTACTCACAAAATTAATACAAAACATGAAGAACCAATTTACAAACGTCCTTAAAAGTATGCTCAAATACATGAGGAGGAAGTAAATAAACAAATGCAAGAAATGATGAGGCAGGAATTAATAAGAAAATCGAATTCTCCATACTGTTCACTCATAATTGTGGTCCCAAAGAAGATGGACGCATCAGGTGTGAAAAAGTTTAGAATAGCTATAGACTACAGAGAATTAAATGAAGTCACAATTGATGACAAATTTCCGATATCCAATATGGATAAAATACTAGACAAGTTAGGCAGATCCCAAAATTTTACAACAATTGATTTAGCAAAAGGATTCCATCAAATAAAAATGGATCCTGCTTCAATTTCAAAAACAGCCTTCTCAACCAAACATGGACATTTTGAGTTTACTAGAATGCCTTTCGGGCTTAAAAATACTCCAGCAACATTTCAACTTTGCATGAATAATCTGTTGGAAGATTTAATCAACAAACATTGTCTTGTTTATTTGGACGACATAATAATTTATACAGTCTCACTAGAAGAACACCTAAGTTCAATTAAAAGAGTTTTTGAATGATTAAAATAGGCAAATATTAGACTTAGTTCATCCCAGCTTTTGCCAAAGTAGCAAAACCTATGACCAAATATTTACGTAAAGATCAAAAAATAAACAAAAACGATCCAGAATAAATTCACGCTTTTGAGCACATGAAAACACTTTTAACCAACGATCCAATAATGGTAATCCAGACTTTGATAAAATGTTTACACTAACAACAGACGCTACCAACTTCGCGCTTGGTGCTGTATTATCCCAAGACAAAAAAGCAATTAGTTACGCCAGTCGAACTCTAAACAATCATGAAATAAATTATTCACCCATTGAAAAAGAATTGCTTGCAATAGTGTGGGTAAAAAATATTTTAGGACTTATTTATTCGGTTGAAAATTTAAAATAAACACTGATCACAGACCACTTGTATGGTTACATAATTTAAAAGAACCAAATAGTAAACTTATAAGATGGAAAATAAAGTTAAATGAATATGACTATCAAATTAATTACATACCGGGTAAGTAAAATTATGTGGCAGACACACTGTCTAGAATAAAGATTGAGGAGTGCAAACACCAGGAAGATGAAACTCAAGAACCAATTATAAAAGGAAAATTAGAAAACCCATTTAAGAAACCTAAGGTAGTTCAACAGATAAGTGAAAATCATTATAATGTAGGAGATAAGCGAAAAATAACTTTGTATAAATCATCGTTTAAGAAAAAGAAGAAAATTAAGAAAAGCAAATATTCGCAGGAATCATCGGAACAATAATGATGTTAATAATGATTTGTAGTGTCGTACAGGCCCAGGAATTGAGAATAACATCCATTGAACAGGAGAACGGATATATAATGTTCACGGGCAAAAGCGTACAGAAGATTGAAAAGTTCGAGCATCATTCTTTTGTGGTTAACTTGAGTGATAGTAGTTAGTATATGGGTCCCCGAAACCTCTTGAATGTGAAAATTAAAAAAATCGACTGCTAAATGCCGCTAACCCCCCCACCAGCAACCCAATTATGTTATCCGCCGCGAAAAGCGGCGGTAACAGCGAGGCGCGCCTAGCGCGCCGAGGTTTTTTTTTTTTTTTTTTTTTTTTTAAATGGTCTTCTGGAAATGAGTTTTTTTTTCAAAAATCAAATGCATTAGGGTAGTAGAATACATATGGGCGGTGGTTGCTGGGGGTAGTTGCTATAAATGGCGCTTTTATAGCACTTTTTATGGTGTGTGCACGTGCTAAATTTTGGGTGGTTGGTGGAGTGTCTTGGATAAAATAGGTAAAAAAAATATATTTTTAAAAGAAAAATAGGTGGCGTGCTTAACTGTATCCATACAAATATTATGGTTAGTCAATGTTGGTACGATCGGTAAATACATGTGGACAAGGATAGATGGCGTTTCAGAGGATCACAAGGATAGATGGCGTTTCAGAGGATAACAAGCAAGTGCATATGAGCAAAGAAGGTTGTGTACCTAACTGTATCCATACAAATATTATGGTTAGTCAATGTTGGTACGATCGGTAAATACATGTGGACAAGGATAGATGGCGTTTCAGAGGATCACAAGGATAGATGGCGTTTCAGAGGATCATTTCAGAGGATACAAGGATAGATGGCGTTTCAGAGGATAACAAAAGTATGCAATGAAAATTATATTTTTGAAAGAAAAACAGATGGCGTTGTGAAGTATGAGATCGATAATGCATGAAATGCTCTATTGATATTATTGAAGGGAGGGCTATGTGCCATCTATTGCTCATATCTCTAAACAGTTTAACGTAATAGTTGAAAAGATAGGAAAAGGATTTTGGGTGTGCAGGTGAGTAAGCTATATTCGTCACTCATATGTATTCTACTACCCTAATGCATTTGATTTTTGAAAAAAAAAACTCATTTCCAGAAGACCATTTAAAAAAAAAAAAAAAAAAAAACAAAAGCTCGGCGCGCTAGCGCGCGCCTCGCTGTTACCGCCGCTTTTTGCGGAAAAAAAAAATCTTACTTTAGACATTATCAGCATCGCCTGTTCGCTAGCGCCAGCCTCGCATCAACTTTACCCGCTCAACTTCGTTCCCACCAGCATCACTATCGCCTGTTTCTCCAGATCCTACATAAACTGCTTCACCAGCTCCTTCGCCAGCTCCTGCATCGACCGCTTCGCCTGCTTCAGCAGCTCCTGCATCGACCGCTTCGCCAACTCATCCGCTTCGCCAGCTCATCCGCTCCGCCAGCTCATCCACTTCGCCAGTTCATCCACTTCGCCAGCTCTACCGCTTCGCCAGCTCATCCACTTCGTCAGCTCATCCGCTTCGCCAGCTTCAGCATGAATTCCAATCCCAATGACATTTCAGTGATATTCATTGATAGTCAAGAGGATCCAATGTGGTCTACAAATGTGGAGACTGCAACACAAAACATATCAGTGGATTGGGATTGGTCACTCCCAAAGCGTCATACCCATTTCATACCAAGGTATGATTCCGGCGAAAATCTTATTTCTCCCGACACTTACGACCAAGTATTGGAGGAACTAGGATACGATGAGGAACAGCTACTTAATATAGCAAGCCAATGGAAGCTGGATGAAATATTTCAAGAAGTAAATGAATATATCGAGGAGGACAAAAAGCAAAAGGAAAAGGATGCAGTTGCTGGATTTTACAAGGACTCTGTAGATGACGACATACTTTTCCAATTTATGGAAGAACAGGAAAAGATGGCCATGAAGAACGAAGACGATGAAATGCTCATGGCAGCACTGGAGAATGCACTATATAATGATGACGATATACTCATTGCCGCACTGGATGATGACTGTGACGATATGCTAATGGCAGCAGTGGAAATAGAAAATTTGTAGTTCTATTATATTTTAAATCATTCCTTTAATTTAAACAAAATAAACAATTTTAAAATTAAAATTTTGTTTTTTATTCTGGACTCTTTAGTTTTGTTAAATTTTATTAAACATAGCATTTGCATACGTATTTGAGAGGATTTCACAGAATAAAAAAGAGAGTTTTCTCTCTATAGTTTATTTTAATGGCTCATCCAATCAAAACGAAATCATTCAAGAATAGATCCTACTATACTGCAAATGTAAAAGAGGAAAGAGTACACGAATTGAGGCTTGTGGGTGGAGTTACAGTCAATACCCAAAAATAAGAAGTGTAGCCTACCAACCTGTGATTCTGAAAGCTAAAAAGAGAACACAACAAATAGGGTTTTGTCTGAAAGATGAAAAGAGAACATAACAAGTAGGGTTTTGTGGGAGGAGTCACAGTCAACATCTTGAAGGTATATAAGACAATTTCATTGTGATTTTTATTTAGAACTAAAATATCAGCGAATCATTAACACGCGTGGAAAAAATCTACCTGAAAATTGGATCATGGTAGGTAGTATTTATTATTTTTATATTTTCCTGCAGTTTCACATTCTGTTTGTTTATAGGCCTTCGTAGACAAGCTAAACACAATAGGATCTCCTATTGGTCAAGGGTATACCAAAGTGGAAAACCTGATTCAGGGTGTGAAATATTCTATTACGGACTGCAAGCTGAAAACGACTGAGTTTGGTGAAAAGATAGCATTATACCTGCAGGATGAAGAGAGAAAGAATCTGTGGATATTTCTACCTAAGCACTATGTAAAAATTTTTCCAGCGAAGAATCCTTTGAAAAAACTTAAGGAAAACGATATAACACATGTAATATATAAGGGGAAAGGAGACAGTAGATACCACGCAGCGCATTTTGAATTTGTTTGTTCAATCTTATAGACAATAAATACATACAATTTCGATATAAATAGTAGTTCAATTATTTAACGAAATTCAGTCGCACTTTCGATTTCAAAAAAAAACATGTTCGCTGAGACCATAATTAAATTTTTAAACCAATTCGAGGACATGATATTCGACGAGCATGTTGAGAGGTTAAAATTCCTGAAAGAGAGAATTGAGAGCTACCAGAATTCACGCAGGAAACTGTCAGTATACGGAGAGCATTTGGATACCTGTCCGTGGTCAAAAGACGATTGTCAGGACGGTCCAGAAACTTGTGGATGCCATCGTGTAGCCAAATTCAAAAAGGAGGCATCAAAACTAATGGATAAATATTATAGTCTAGAGCACCGTCTTCGCAATATTAATTAAATATTTTGTATAATTTTAAAATAAAATAAAACAAATTTTGAATCATTTAAATCTATATGCTTTTTTATTTTTATTGAAAAAATATTACATTTTTTTGAAATGAGATTTTATTAATCTTAAAATTAATTTATCATTAAATATAAAATTGGTTTTCCTGAATTTGTTAAGAAAATAGCTCAAAGACTTTTTCTTACTTTTAAACAAGCCATATAACATGCAGTAATGACCACAGGTGGTAGAAAAGTAGCCTTGAATTTGTTGCTTATTATAGCTAAATTTTTTAGCATTTTGCTTTAAAAATTGAAGAAAATATTTGTTTTTTGGATATCGCCCATAAGAATCAAAAAATTCAGCAGTATTGTTTTTGCTAAAGTAAAATGCAACCCAATGGGTTCCTGGCTTATCAGAAGGATCAGTATTTGCTATGATAAGGGCTGGTTTTGTAAATCTTAGATTTTTCAATTCATCCGATGGGAGAACTGCCTTTAATATATTTTTTGTTGAAATGTTGCATTTCATTAATTTTTCTATTTGTAGCGTATTCATTATGTTTACATTAATAAATAATTTTTATATTTCTGTGTTTATCTATATCTAGCATTGAATCGTATTCACAAAATACCAAACAAGTTACTGCTTCAGCTAAAGGTTCAGCAAAGCGTCCCTCAATTCTTATCGTCCCTTGTGAAATTAAGTTAGAGCAAAGAGTTGTATTTGAATGATCTGCTGTCAAATCGAAGGCTAATATAAAAGTATTCGTATCAAACATGTCCTTTGTAATTTGAAGACCTCTATCATAATGCTTTATACCATTCGCTTTAAAGAGCATATTGTATGCTCGTGAACTTTGAACGCTATCTTTGTTTGAAAAATCAAATTCTAATGGTTGAGATGGGACTTGTACTCCATTCACAAGAAGATTAAATCTTTGTAATTTAAAGTTCTCAAAGTAAAATGGATCTAATGATCGGTTGCCTGAATATGCTCTATTTTTAACCATACAAAATGCTAGAAAATTAGGTAGTTGACCAATAACTACATTATCGATTGATAATGTATTGTTTCCTGGATAGAGAGTAAATGCTTTCACCTCTACTTTATTGTAAGGATATAATGCTGATTTATTTTGAATAACTCGATGATGCGCTAATAGAATACTAGGGTTTATGGTAACATGGTTCATGAATAGTTGCGCTTCTAATATTTTAAGGGAGGATTCAGAGTCCGACTCTAACAAATAAAATGCAGGTTTTTCTAAGTTGAATGTTATACGTAAGTCTACGTTACTTATTAATAATTTATTCTGATTAAAAATATCCCCATGTACTTTTCCAAATAATTCTACTTTATTGCTATTTTGAAAGAGGCTCTTGATTGAGACACTGCCATCTAATAGGTTGCGGTGTGAAGACATTCGTGGGTAATATCCCTGTGTAGCTAAATGACTTTCGCTTGCATCGCTACCATAATTTAATATTGTTTGAATATATGATCTATAATGATAGTTGTTATCACTTTGTGATATTAAAGTATTGTTTAGGTATACAGATGAACTTCTAAACAAAGAATGTAATATATTATTCACTACGCTTGTGGAACTTCCGGTCAATTCGCTATTTTTTCCATCTCTTAGTTGAACGACTAGTCTTAAATAGACGCTAGATAAATCTCTATAGGTTTCTCCATTTCCCAAGCACACGAATTCAATGCTGCTTGCTCCATCTAAAGATGCGATTGGATTGTATGTTACCTCTTCAGTTCGAAGAACAGAACTTTGTATGGGGTGCGGCTCAAATAAATCCAATTCACTTTTCATACACTCTATATGATGATGATTCATTTTTTAACTTTTGAAAATATATCTTTAATATTTGATTTTATTGATTTTCCTTTTTTAGTGCTTCGCTTTGCTTTCTTAGTTGTTGAATGAGTCTTATGTCTTTTAGTTCGCTTCCTTTTATTCTTTTTTCCAGACCCTTTTTGTGTTTTTAAGATTTTATTAATTGCTTTATTTGAAAGATTTTCCAGCGCCATTCTACTTTGTTCTTGAAGTATATTATCCAATGGTTTTCGTCCAAAGTCATTTATAATACCTTGACCCGTTGCAATAGCTTGATTTTTAATAGCATTAAGACCAGAAAAAAATAGTGGTTTAATGTATTTTAAAAGTCCACTAAAAAAATTTCCAATTCCTCTCCCGTGTTGAACTATTCTAGGGGCACTATACAAATTTCCAATGTGACTTATTCCTGAACCGCTTTGGTTACTATAATATTCGTGATAGTGTTTATCCATGCTTGTATCTGTGTGTCTGACTTGTTTTCTTTAAAGTAGCTGTATTTATAGTATTCCTGATTTCCTTTTGAAGTGAAGAGTGACATAATTTGGTGTTGCTGATGATTCGAAAGATAATTTTTGTCCTTGTAAGTTGGTGATTAAAATAGAAATATCTCTAATATAACTTATTTGAAGCGGATAGTATTCAATATTTGTAAATTTAATGACTTTTTGCTTGCCATCATAAAACAGAACTTTAAGACAGCGTATATTTCGATCTCCAACACAGCGTGGTTTTATTATGTCGGTATAAATAAAGCATACTTCATTATTAATTGAATCGTTTTGTATATCAATAATACCGGCTTTTTCATCATAGTATGCATAAGGAGAAGGGAAATTGCTTAAAAATATTTCTGATATTCCGACTTCCCAGTCTTCACCAACTTTATCGAAGATTTGCACCATATTAGTAAAACTCGATTTCACATTTTCTGGGTAAATATTCATAGAATTATTACTAATAATTGTAGTATAAAACTGATTGCAGCTACTCATTTTAGTCGCACGAAATCCAGTTCAATTTATTTTTTCCAATTTGTATTGAACGATTTCTTAAATTTAATCTTCGTAGTTGGGCTTTTTCTTGTGCATAACTATCACTTCGAATATTGTTATGTGACTGTTTATATTTCTTGAGTTTGTTCTCGAGTTTGTTTTTGAGTCTTATTTGTTGTTTTGTTAATGGGTCTCTTGATGCTTTATATTTTTTTGTTGTTTGACTATTAATTTCACCATCAGAAATCGTTGAAAATGTTCTCTTACTCATCGATTCTCTTTTATTTTCAATTGGCTCTTTTCTTAACATGTCAGGGAATTTTTCTCTGACTTTATCTGTAATCGCTTCCAAGAATTGTTTTTTATTTATTGTATCTCTCCTTTTCTGCACTTTCTCCTCCTTCAACATATTAGTGAGCTTTTCTCCTATTTCTTCAGTTTGAGCTTCTGAATGTTTAAATAAATTAGATTTTTCATCTCGACCAAAATTATAATTAGGTTTTCGTTTCTTATTTTGAAATATATTTAACTCTTGACGTATTTTAATCCATTTATTAAAATCACTAAGCTTATTATTTAATAATATTGGTATTAACTTAAAATTTATTAAATCTTCTCCGTTATCTGATTTAACAAGCTTATTATAAGCATTCGGATGCATAACTATTACCTTGTGTAATTTTTGTTTGTTATTATACATTTTCTAGAATTTTTCCAAAAATGCTTGAAAGCAATGATGTTATTAAAACTGGAAGAAATCCTCCGTGTTGAATAAGAACTTTCCTCTTTGAATTTATAGAGCGCTTTGGACATGATATAAAGCGAAGAATATTTTTATACTTTTTCATTATATTCATTTGTTTTCCACTCAATTTATGATTGCCTTGCAAAGTATTAAGTACAATTTCTATAATTGTTTTAATCAGACTTTTATCGCTGGAGCACAATATTGCCTTGCGTAATTTATTATTAGCCTTTTTCAAAACATAGAGCATATGTTTGTGATCCTTTAATCGTTTCAGATTCTTTTTGTAAACCATTTTCGCTAGTATCACAAAAACAATATGCGTAAAATGGGTTAAAAATGTTTGTTCTGTAGCGAAATAGATCGTTGACGCGTTGGGTGAGATCTATTAACAAATACCCATGTGGTTGATCTGTTACATCTTTATATATACTCATTAATTCAGAGGGATTTTCAGGATGTATTTGTCGAGCAAGATAATAAAATTGGAGTTTATCTCTTGGATTCTTAAAAACCACAATATATTTTGTGTTTAAAGATATGTCTCTTGTATGCGATGACTTATGAAAAATGTTCTGGGTAACCACAATAACAGATAAATTCCTATGATGTGAGCCTTTTGTAAAGAGTTCACAAACATTTTTATTAAAAGCACCCATCATTAGGTCATCTAAAATTAAAAGAATGGGTTCATTCGACTCGTTTTCGATTTCCTCAGGAATTCCTTTAAAATATTCAATATTTTGGAAATTTGGCTTGGCATGATCTTCTGCATAACACCAAATTACTCTATTAATAGCAACATTTATTAACCTTTCTTTTAGTTTCAACAGGTTTTCTAGAAATGTAGTTTTTCCTGAACCGGATGGGCCGCTTATAAGCATAGTAAATGGATGAATAAATTGTACAATCATTTTATTACTGTTTATTCTATGTATTCGTATATTTGATAATTTGAATTTTCCAGATACACAAATAACTTAAATATATTATTTAGGGCACATTTATTTTTTATATGCTTGTGTATTCTACAATTTGTAAAATAATTCGGAAAGCGGTTCAAGCTCATTCCAATATCTATATCAATGATATTAGTAGTAATATATTTTTGTAAAAATTCTTTTTTTGTATTTCCTCGAACAATAATTGTCGAGAAACTATTTAGAGGAGCTATTATATCGGCAAGACACAAATAATGAATATCGCCTCCGGACCAATCCAAGCCGTTTATATTCTGTTGAATTTTAAGTTGAGTGCACCTGGTTTCTTCAGTAAGTTCTTTGACATCATAGGGCGGCTTGAAATAGAAAAAATTCGGGATCACGGAACCAGTCTGCATGTATACCAATTCTTTTACGAAAATTTGTTTATTATTTCCATACACATATTGAAAGTCGACTAGAACGCTAGTATCTCTATTAACTTGAACCATTTTAAATCAAACGCAACTTGAATACTAAATGATATCACAATAATGACTTCCCCTTATATAGCAAGTAATTTCTATGATTCTCTCAGTTTTACAGTGTTTCTTGAATAAAATGGAGCTTACAAAAAAAAATAATAATAGTAATAAAAAAAAACAAGACCATGAAATTGTTTTTGGTTTTGAATACTACATTTTACATAATTTAAAACTAAAATGTGGATTTTCTACAAGTAGAAAATTTAAACCAATCGTCTGGCTTCAACAAAATAATAAAAATTTTATTGGATTCGAGAAGGAGGATTGGATACAATTACTCACCTTCAAGGAATATATTCAGCTCAGACTAGATCAATTTGAGTTTTTAATGCCTGACAGTATTTATGAACAACCCATGCTTGACTCAATTAAATGTAGTTTTAAATATCGTAAAATTGATAAACAGTGTGTTATGATATTAAATCAGTACGGTAACAAAATTGAAATGGATTGTGATGTTTGGCGATTGTTTATAAGATTAGGGATTTTTATTACTTCTTTTTTATGTTGGAACACAATTCTACACAAGCAAATATCATACACATATTATAATTTCATTATTCCTAAGTGTTTCGAGTTAAAAAAATATGATATTCAATTGAGCGATTTAGATGGTCCTTTCGATCGCGATATACAAATAGATTTAACACGCTTATGCTTTGAAATATCAAAAAAGATGCGTAGTCAAATAAAAACCGATGTTAAAATATATAAGCAAACAGTATTAAAAAGGTTGTAAGACTATGAATAAGAAATAAATACAATAAAAATATGAGTAAAAGACAAATTGTTTTGGAAATTCATAAACCGGCAAGAAGATCATTTCAGAGACGAAAATTTGTTCAAAAGGGTATAAACGATACCTGGCAAATTGATTTAGTTGAAATGATTCCATTTCAGAAATCAAATAAGGGTTTTCGATATTTACTTACAGTAATTGACACATTTTCGAAAAGGGCTTATGCAGAGCCTGTTAGATCGAAAACCTCTGATGAGGTTGTTAAGGCTATGCAATTGGTTTTTAGAACAGCAAAAATTTTTCCTAAAAACATTCAGTCAGATCAAGGAAAAGAGTTTTTCAACATAAAATTTAAGCAATTAATGGAGAAACATCAAATAAATCACTATCATACATTTACACATTTAAAGGCTTCAATATGCGAACGATTCAACAGAACCCTAAAAAATCTTATGTGGAAAATGTTCAGCTATCACGGAAATTATGAATGGGTTAGTAGGTTACCAAATCTACTATCTAAATACAATAATACATTCCATAGAACAATTAAAATGAAACCAAATGAGGTGACAAAGAAAAATGCAAGGTTTATTTTGAAAACGTTTTATAACATACCAAAGGTATATCCCCGTCATAAATTGAATGTAGGAGATTCAATAAGAATTAGTAAGCATAAAGGCGTATTTGTAAAAGGATATGAGCCCAATTGGACTACAGAGATATTTAAAATACATAAAATCAAAATGACTTCCCCTGTTACATACATCATAAAAGATTATAAAAATCAAATAATCGAAGGGTCTTTTTATGAACCTGAACTTCAAAAGGTTAAAGATAAAAATGCATTTTTGGTTGAAAAGATAATCAAGAGAAGGGGAAACAATCTATACGTTAAGTGGTTAGGATTTGACAGCACTCATAATTCTTGGATAAATAAATCAAAATTACTGAAATAAGAAGTAGTGTTAATACAGGAGCGAAGCGTTGAATAACTCAGATAATGGATAAGATAAAAAGTATTATAAAAAAAAATGAAGCGGAGTCAAGCAAGGTTTCATATACCAAGCTTCTTTATTGTAATTATTGTGGCAGCGATACACATACTGAGAATAATTGTGCTAAGAAACGAGATCAGGCGAAATGCTCACAAAAATGATGCTTTTATTGATTGAATGATACTTTATCATAAAATTATTATTATTCCAATATCAATATGTAAATAAAAATCTTTTAAATCAATTTAATAAATATTTGAGTTTTTTATTTTATTCTTCAATTACATGCTTAAAATATATAAGTGTAAAATATCAATATATAAATAAAATATACAATATTAAGATTATTTAAAATTGTTGAGTTATAATACATTATTTGGCCTTATTTTATAATGCCCCCAAGCTAGAGTACTAATCCCATTTTCTTCTATAAATCTCTTATCATCTTTATAATTTAAACTAACTTTATTAACTATTTCAGTATACAGTGTATGATTTCTACTTCTAATGACTCTTTGTTCACCATAAAATGTTTTCCTATTTCGTATACAATCGATATAATTCTCATGAGTCAACTTTTTTATTACCGATTTTTTTACTCCTTTTATTTTTTTTGTTTCACCCTCACCTTCAACAATATATGAATAGGCTTTTGCTTTGATACCTGCAAATGACTTCATAATTTTACCACCATTTTCATCTTTCATTAAGCCTATTTCTTTGTTGTTCGCAGGTAAAATTTGAAATCTATTGCTCGGATCGTAATTTGATGTATCAAAGCGATGCGGATTATTTTTTATTATATTGTAAAAATTATTCGAGGATGATAGGATAAAGGAATCTGTATCCATATAAATTATTTTAGGCGAGGGTTGCTGCTTGCATAGGAAATTATAATAGAAGTCATACATTAAAGTTTTAGACAGTTCTAGAACTGACACTCCAATATAAATTGGCTTATCATAAAAGATTTCCAATTTATTAAGTTCAATTGCAGCTAAGTCATTTTCAAAAAGTTCAACACTATGGAAATTTGGCTTAGCCACTAACTGTCTAAAACCTTGGGAATTACGTGTAGACTCGTACCTTTGCACCAGTCTCACATCTCGCCTCTTCTCTACATTTTCCATGGTTTTTCCATAAACAGCATTATTCATTAATTTAAAAAAATTTTTTTCAAAATCATTATTCGCATTTTTTCTGCAATTTGTATTTAAAATAATATATGGTTTTAACCAAAATTCCTGTTTGAAAGTTAAAACTCGGTGAATTTTTTTTAAAATCAACCCCTGTTGAATTGCTAATTGCAATTGTTTTAAATGAATAATATATTTTTTTTTATTTTCCAAGTCTGCTATTAGTTTTATTTGTTTTCCCCCAGGTGGTATTTTATTTTCAGGACAAAATGGAAGACAATTATGTTGATCATGGATGCTACTTGGATAGTCTAGGTCAACTTCTAAAATATACCCATCATCGTTGTCAGCATTAACTGACTCAAACTGAATTTCGTTTATTTGATTTTGACTCAAAAATTTAAAATCGGAAATTGGAAGGTTCTGACTCATAGCCCAACCATAAAGGTTGTTTGCATCAATGTATGATAGAAAAACATTTTCTTGTGTTGAGTCATAATTTGTTAAATACTCATTGTTCGCTTTGGCTAGTCTTTGAGTGCATTGAACTAACCCGCCTCGAATACCAACTTTTAAAAAATTGTAAATATCAGGATCGCTAATGAGTTCTAATTTTACTTTAGTGAACTTAAGCATTGCGTCCCATGATAATGAAGGAGCTGTTACATAATTTATTGGATCTAATGAATAAATTGTCAAACAAATATGCCTGAAATTCTCAAACACGTCAGCTAAAATTAGCACATCAGCCCTTAAATACAAAAGAAGGTAGTCGCGCAAGGTCTCGCACTCAAAGACACTCCAAACTGTTTGAGCAAAATTAAAATCTTGCACACTGCATTCCTCTTCTGTTAATGAGTTATAAAAATACTCAATAGGAGGCAGTGTGCGCTCATTTAATTTTTCTAAGGAATCTAAATAATCGTAAGGGAAAACTCCCTTCCTACACATTAAGTCAAACTTATCATTTTTATAAATACGTCCAAGCAACTTAAACTGGTCCTTATTTAAATAACTAGCTAACTTTTCTAAACTTGAATTTAAAAATCTATTAGAATCTATGAAAACTATATTAAACTTAGATCTATGGTTTTCAATAATTGTTTTTGTTAGAGTTATATATAACTCTTTATTACATGGAATTGCTTTTAAATTATTTCCTAATTCACTTATAAATAAATGTATATCATACCTACATAAATTATGAAATACTATTGGGAAAAAGGGATATTTTAACTTAAAACTATCTTTACACTTACTGTGTATTGGTCCCATATAAAAACCAGAAAATGGATTGAAATACTTCTCCCTTCCTTCGTTTTCATTTATAAAAACTTCACAAGCGTAGCATCGTCCATTTTCCTGCTCTTGCTGTTGAGTTGCAGTTAATGCGGTATGAGGTCTACACCAATACATATCATATAGTTTATGACATGTGTTTTCCAACTCTTTGCAGAACTCTTTCATACAATCCTCTCCTGAAATGAGAAAAATATAATTAAAATAACTATATAATACTTTAAAATTTTAAATGTAGACTTACCTTCATATGTCCACATTTTATTCTGTGAAGGTCTATATTTATGTACTACATAAAAGGAAACCGCACATGCTCTATGTTTTTGAGCTCTTGTAAAACTCGGAGTATTTGGGTCGTTCACTGGGTGGTGATATTTCTCCAGGAGTGCTTCAATATCCGCATATATAGTTACGGGGGTGAAAGTTTTTTGTGTGCACTCGTAAAACGCGTTGTCGTTCCTGGCTTGGGGTAATTGGCAGTGACCTTTCCACATTCCTTTTCGCTGTGAGTTTTATTGTCACTTGTGTAATAATGTTGACAATTATCACAAAATATTCCATTTTTGTTGTTACTCCTTGTAAATTGAAGCTTAGTAAGGCGTTTTAAATCCCTTATCAAAACAAAATGATACAGGCCACTACTCGCATTATAAATTGTGAGCATGTTTATGTGGAATGGTCTTATAGTATCGGCTCTTCTAGTAGGACCAACCACTTTATGTTGGCCATCTAAGCTTCTTTCTAGCGTGTAAATATTGACACTTATTCCTGGATTCAATTTTTCAAATTGCTTTATTCCTTTTGTATCAATAGGAAAAGCAATGTCATCGAACCTTAATGTTTTTCCTTGGAATGTTATTACTGAAGAATCAATAGCCAAAACATTGTAAAAACTTGTCCTTGTAAGTTTCCTTAATTCTATCCTTGTCATTCGAGGACAGTTTTTAACTGCGATCGCCGAGAGCACGGACCACTTGAAACAGTAGATATCACTGTTGTGGACGTTTGTGGTTGCGTTCTTCGCTTGAATGTGTGATGGCAAAGCGCAATATGCTGAAGCTGGGATGTTTTCCAGTTTACAAATTGTGGTTTCGAAGTACTTAAACTTCTCGATGGCCCAGCCACTATCTTTCTCCTGAAACTCACTCGCGATCAAAGCGAGATTTTCCACCATTGCGGTTAGCACTTCATCTATGTCTTCAATATTGTAAAGACTACCGAAATGCGTTACAAAATGTTTTAAGGCAGTTTGCATTTCATCATTTTCAGTGCTTTTAATATAATCGCCAAATAATTTTAAATTAAATTTGATAGCTCCATATTCGGACAAATTCAATTCCAAAAGTGATCTTAAGTCCTCTTCACAAAGTTTAAAAAACTCATTTGCGCATATTATATTTGTGGCATCAGTGTAGATGCGATAAATTTTGCATGGAAACTTATTGGTTGCCGGTGAAATTATCATAACATTTTTATTGCTGCTCAACTGCTGACATGATGCATCTCTATGTGCAATCGTCCTTTGGTGTATTTTAAATAATGCTGCTGGAACTGTAATATTACAAACGGTGCAATTGATTTCATTGTCATTTTTTTTTATTTTCTTGGGGGCCTGCATTACTTCAAATGCATTGCGAGGACCAGTACATTCATTATAATGCTTATTGAAATCGGCAAGTTTCAATTTTCTTTTGCATTGATCGCATGCAATCAGAGACACTTTAGGTGATGCGTTACGTGGTCCTTTACACTTATTATAGTGTTTAGCAAATTCCGAGATTTGCACTTTTATACTGCATACATCACATGCAATCCTCGATGCCTTTGTCCTCTGCATTTCATTAAATGCGTTTCGAGGTCCTTTGCACATGGCATAGTGGGCCATAAAGCCATTAATAGCAAATTTTCCATTGCATAAATCGCAAGTTATTGTGTTCATTTTGAATTGATTCGATGATCTTATAAAGGTGGAGTTGGTTAAGTGAGCGATAGTGGCACTGGCGAAGCGGATGAGCTGGTGAAGTGGATGAGCTGGCGAAGCAGATGAGCTGACGAAGTGGATGAGCTGGCGAAGCGGTAGAGCTGGCGAAGTGGATGAACTGGCGAAGTGGATGAGCTGGCGGAGCGGATGAGCTGGCGAAGCGGATGAGTTGGCGAAGCGGTCGATGCAGGAGCTGCTGAAGCAGGCGAAGCGGTCGATGCAGGAGCTGGCGAAGGAGCTGGTGAAGCAGTTTATGTAGGATCTGGAGAAACAGGCGATAGTGATGCTGGTGGGAACGAAGTTGAGCGGGTAAAGTTGATGCGAGGCTGGCGCTAGCGAACAGGCGATGCTGATAATGTCTAAAGTAAGACTGTGCTCTCACTTTCTTTTGTTCCTCTATGCTCGAAGTCCAATACGGTTAGTAGGTAAAAAACTACTTCGTAAAAGGACACAATGCTTGTGACCTTAGCACTCATAAAATATAAAATTTATGGTCATAGATTTGAAATGTCCAAATGAAATAGGACAAAAAAACATTGGGCGAGCACACTTGAGTACTGCAGGTAGAGAGTTAGCCGTAGCTGCAGCTCACAAGTAGTTAGTATATGGGTCCCCGAAACCTCTTGAATGTGAAAATTAAAAAAATCGACTGCTAAATGCCGCTAACCCCCCCACCAGCAACCCAATTATGTTATCCGCCGCGAACAGCGGCGGTAACAGCGAGGCGCGCGCTAGCGCGCCGAGCTTTTTTTTTTTTTTTTTTTAAAATGGTCTTCTGGAAATGAGTTTTTTTTTCAAAAATCAAATGCATTAGGGTAGTAGAATACATATGAGTGACGAATATAGCTTACTCACCTGCACACCCAAAATCCTTTTCCTATCTTTTCAACTATTACGTTAAACTGTTTAGAGATATGAGCAATAGATGGCACATAGCCCTCCCTTCAATAATATCAATAGAGCATTTCATGCATTATCGATCTCATACTTCACAACGCCATCTGTTTTTCTTTCAAAAATATAATTTTCATTGCATACTTTTGTTATCCTCTGAAACGCCATCTATCCTTGTGATCCTCTGAAACGCCATCTATCCTTGTGATCCTCTGAAACGCCATCTATCCTTGTCCACATGTATTTACCGATCGTACCAACATTGACTAACCATAATATTTGTATGGATACAGTTAGGTACACAACCTTCTTTGCTCATATGCACTTGCTTGTTATCCTCTGAAACGCCATCTATCCTTGTGATCCTCTGAAACGCCATCTATCCTTGTCCACATGTATTTACCGATCGTACCAACATTGACTAACCATAATATTTGTATGGATACAGTTAGGTACACAACCTTCTTTGCTCATATGCACTTGCTTGTTATCCTCTGAAACGCCATCTATCCTTGTGATCCTCTGAAACGCCATCTATCCTTGTCCACATGTATTTACCGATCGTACCAACATTGACTAACCATAATATTTGTATGGATACAGTTAGGTACACAACCTTCTTTGCTCATATGCACTTGCTTGTTATCCTCTGAAACGCCATCTATCCTTGTGATCCTCTGAAACGCCATCTATCCTTGTCCACATGTATTTACCGATCGTACCAACATTGACTAACCATAATATTTGTATGTATACAGTTAAGCACGCCACCTATTTTTCTTTTAAAAATATATTTTTTTTACCTATTTTATCCAAGACACTCCACCAACCACCCAAAATTTAGCACGTGCACACACCATAAAAAGTGCTATAAAAGTGCCATTTATAGCAACTACCCCCCAGCAACCACCGCCCATATGTATTCTACTACCCTAATGCATTTGATTTTTGAAAAAAAAAACTCATTTCCAGAAGACCATTTTAAAAAAAAAAAAAAAAAAAAAAAAAAGCTCGGCGCGCTAGCGCGCGCCTCGCTGTTACCGCCGCTGTTCGCGGCGGATAACATAATTGGGTTGCTGGTGGGGGGGTTAGCGGCATTTAGCAGTCGATTTTTCTAATTTTCACATTCAAGAGGTTTCAGGGACCCATATACTAACTACTAGTGATATTTACACTAAGCATAAATATTATGCTACCAATTTAATTACTACATACACCGCATATATATTATACGAATTAACAGGGAAATAAACGGAATAAAGTAATACATAGGCAGAAAAGAGGATTGTTTAACATAGCAGGCACATTTTATAATTTATTTGAACCCTTGATAATAATATAGAGAAGAAATAAAAGAATAAATTTTGAGAACTCAAATACAGACTCAGAACTAATACATATAGATAACAATGCATAGGAAGTAAACACTCTTAATGGCAAATTTAAAAACGAAATAGAAAAATCAATTTATAATTTGTATTACTCACTTCATTGAACATAGAAGAGTAATTAGAATGCTTGGCAAATTGGGAAATTTAACCCAAAACTTTTAAAATAATCATTTGACCAGATTAACTATGAAATATCTTAATGTTAAAACTTCTGTTTGGATGAATGAAATTGAAGAAACTATTATTGTTGTCACCCATATTCCAAAAATTAAGAAAAATCGTACCATATTCAATAAACATGGACGATAATAATTAAATAGAATTAATATTACTTAAGAAAATATTTTTTACGATGAATAAATAAAATACAAACGAATGTATCATAGCATTATGAAACAGCAAGAACTAAATTGCGAAATAAGAAAAATAAACAAAGATCAATTGATCAATAAATTGAGCCAAACATCATAGTGACTTGGAATATTTCCGGCCACTTGATAAAATCTGATTGTATCGAAACTAATGATAAAATAATACCGGAGAAAAATAAAATAATTGAAATAATAAATTGTTCAATAAAAATAGGAGAAATAACTTTAAGCTCTTCTCAGGCGGAAATATCATCAAAACCAATAAATCCAAACAAACAAACGAAACTAGATTTATCGAACATTTAAATACATAATTAATATTCAAGAAACATAAATTTTGAAAAACATTGGAATTGTAATAATTATAATTATTCTACACTTTTTATATTTTATGTTATTTATAAGAACAAGAATATACCACGACAGTTAGTTGTCAAAAATTGTAAAGCCCCAAACCAAGAAATCATTGAAATACAAACACCACCCTCACTACAAACTTTATACCCTAGCTCATAAGCATATATAAAAAAAAAAATCTAAGGACAGATTTCAATTTATCTTATATTTATTATACTAAAATTTTTTCTCCTTGTAAATCATTATTTAGCGACACTTGATCGCTTGAACATACTTGATCAAACCAAAGGCATTGCTTCTCAGCGACACTTGATCACTTTAATGTAAACGAACCAAAGGGTTTGCTTCTCAGCGACACTTGGCCACTTTAATGTAAACAGATCAAAGGCAGCTGCACTTAGCCGATATTGTAAACAATAGCGGGTACGCTAATACACTTATTTTTTAGATCAAATTTCTTTTGAACTGAGAGCTGTTCTCATTATTGAGCAATACGCTCTTTTATATTTTGTACCACTAGCTACTCACAACAGTTTGAAAACATAAGTTTTAGTCTTAAGCCGCACACCAAATAAAAGAGACATCCCTTTTTTTAAAGAAACCATAATTATTAAGCATTTGTAAAATTAATAAAATTGTCTTTTCTTATTTCGGGCTGACTCATAACAAATACTCCTGATAATTTGAGGAGCTGAAAATTTATTGATAAAGTAAAATATCATTAAAAATTTAAATATATAGGTATATACAACAGTAAGTTTAAAAGCATACACATGCCTCCTGGGCACAATAACCAAAGGGCTAATCGCTTTGCCACGCTTAACGACAGCCCTAAGACTAAAAGGAAAAGGCCTTCTCCTCTATAAGAGGAGTTTCCCCGGAACTTCCAATGCCTAATTCGCCGAATCCAAAATACTTATAATTCAGCACATTCCGAAAAACCACTCTCATCATACTCATCTTCGCTAGAACGCACTTAAACTGATCAGCAAAAAAATATTGAAAATTAACCAAATGCGAGACGGCAATCTGCTTATCTTTGTCGGAAATTCAACAATAGCAGAGAAGCTCAAAGCTACTAAGGACTCCATGGCATTTGCAAAATCAAGACGCAATACCATAAAAATCTCAATTACTCAAAGCACAGTCTATGCTCCGTACCTCAACGACATCTCAAATGAGGAAATAGTGCAAGAACTCAAGTCGCAGGGAGTTGCAGAGGTATATAAATATACTAAGCAAATTGACAGCAAAAGTGTTCCGACCGGTGTAGTTCAGCTCACCTTCAACTTATTTAGCCATCCTCTAAAAATTCAAATATCATGGTACCTCGCTCGAGTAAAGGAATATATTCCTAGCCCCATGCGATGCAAAAACTCCCAAGTTCTAGGGCACACAGCCAAGCACTGCAAAGGCAATACGACTTCCGATCCATGCGGCCTTCCAGATCACTTCCCCACTTCGTGCATTCGCACATACTGCGTAAACTGCAAAGGACAACATGCTGCTAGCAGCAGAGACTGTCCAAAATACATTGACGCACAAGAAATATTAAAAATAAAAACCAAAGAAAAATGTACTATGTACGAAGCAAAAACTAAATATTACAAACAGCAACCACAACAACAACTACCAATCACAAAAAAAACTTACTCTGAAACAACCGCTAAAACCGTAACACCAAAAATAACAGAGAAACAAAACTTACCATCCACCTCAAGAATTACAAACAGCTCAAAAGACAAAACACATACAAAAAAATTCGGAACGTTAAACTCGGGCGCAGCCGAGTTTGAGATAGCCTGTACCTGTAGGGAGCGTAAATCAGTATTTTCTATAATTTTTTCAATAAAAAACTATCATCTTGTATTTTTGGTTGCGATTCATGCATAAAAAATCCGATTTCTGACAAAATACAAATACAAAAAATCTGAGTTTTTGACCGATTAGCTACTATGGAAGGTATATGATATAGTCATCCGATTTCAATAAAATTTTGAGTTATTAAAAACTTATACTAAAAACTGTCTTGTGCTTAATTCGGGCGCGGCCGAGCTTGGGTAGCAACCCTAGTCGGGTGGTAACCCCAGTCGCCTGCATTCACATAAAACCTCTGGTCTTAATATTCCTTTGAATCCAAAAACACATTGTTCACAATAACGCAAGCACGCCATCTATCGGACTGTTCATTCGCCAATTTGCCAGTTAGGCAAGGGGAATTAAAATCTTGACCCTCAAAATTTGTTTTTTGTATATCTTGAGTAAATATGGTCCAATTTTAGTCATGTTTGATATTAATCGAAAGATTTTTAGATTTCAGAAGCAACTAATACTTAAATCCGAAAGGTTTAGAAATTACACGGTTTTGAAAATATGAGTGGGTGGAAGGGGGGGGGGGGGGGGGGGGAATAAAAATAAACTTGACCAGCGTACACACATAAGGAGTCCGAATCCCAAGTTTGGTTATCCTAGCTCTTATAGTCTCTAAAATCTAGGCGTACACACGGACAGACGGACGGACATGGCTATATCAATTTCTCTAGTCACCCTGATCATATTGTGGGTAACTTTGGGGGGTCTCCGACGTCTCCTGCTCTATGTTACATACATTTGCACAATTTTAATATACCCTTGTACCTTTTTAGGTACAGGGTATAATAAAGAAATTATTACGTTAAAACGATTCTTGCACTTTCGATCGGCCCTATGGGAGCTGTATGATAAAGTAGTCCGATCAGATCGAAACTTCACATCCTTATTGAAAACATATAAGAACTTATAACTACCAGTTTTCGTAATAATATGATAACAAACAAAAAAGTTATGACCTATAAAATTTTTACTTTTTTGGAGGTTGTTGTGGTTTTATGCTTTTTATTCCGAACCTAAATCGGATATCGAAAAAATTTAATAAACTTGATCTAACCTGCAGAACAAATGATTATTAGCAACAAACCGGAACTTTCTAGGCCTTACCATCTCTGAGAACGAGGTGATCAAACAGACGGACAGACAGACGGATATGGCTAGATCGATTTCGAGGGAGCAAATAGTAAAGGAAAGTTTAAAAAATAAAGTAATAATTAATAAAAAATATCGTATTATTCACAAAGATAATATTAAGTTTTAACCAATTTTTTGCGTTCCATTTTTTTTTCTTTCTTTTCATGTTTTTAGCATGACTATTTTATTATTCGTATATGTCGCAGAACGAATGAAATAGTGTTTGGGACACTGTGCATGTTTGTACTGGCGACAAGGAGTCGCCATATTTGGTTAACGAGAAGGAATGAGTGTTCTAGGAATGTGTGCAAAGCCAGGCAGCAGAGAATTTAGTGAGAAACTCTGCAGCTGAGTGAGGTCTGATCGTAGGGCATTTACAGTTAAAGACAAAGAGAGAACACAAGTGAGTGAAAGTTGAGGCAAGAAGACGTGTTTGTCCCGCGCTGCAGAAACTTTTCTGTTTTGTCGAAATTCACTAAACTGTTTAAACAGGGACTACTGCTTACCAGAAACTTGGACGCGGTCGCATCTAATTGACTGCTACGACTCTACCCCTCGGAGCACTGGTGGCCCCTGAGAAGGTGGAGGTGAGTGCGTTTAAGTTTCCACTCAACATTTCCCGCCAATTTGGGTAGAAGAGAAAAAAGAGTTTTTCTTTTGCCTCCATCTACGCAAATTTCTATATGTCACTGAGCAGTGTTGACTAAGTAAGTCCCAATCAGCTGGCATCAGATAGTGTTGATCGAGCCCCACTTAAGTATTTAAGCTTAGTATAATTAAGCTCTAATATACTAGCGAAGTTCCCCACCATCCTAGTCCCAAACCAATTATCAGCCGAGTTGCATACCAAGTTGCACCGAGTACAAGATCCAGCCGAAGCATACTTTCAGGCTGGAATTGAATCCGAAGTCGTTTTGGTGGGAATCAGTCATTACTAGGCAAAAGTCACGGAACTCATGGCTCTGGTGACCGAGTCGGGGCGGTAAAACCTCCATCGGTCAAATGTCAGGAAGAAATTCCCGGCCACCGCGGGAGACTGATACTCCCTCAAACCAACTCCTACAAAGTGGTGACGTATTGGATGCATTCGCAAAGTCGGCAAAAATGCCAAGAACCCCTCCTTTGGCATCCCCAGCCCGTGCAACAGCCACATTAGTAGTTCCAGAAAAAATAGCACTCTCGCTTCAAGGCATATCCCCTAATTCGGTGACACCTAAGAGAGCTAGGGAAAGTTACAGTCCCTCTAATTTGGCGCGCAAAACCCCTCCGAAGAAGTCGAAGCCCGATGGATCATGTGGTGAGCAATTGAAAGAGCTCGGAACGATCCTAAATGATCTAATTTACATGGTAAATGAGAAAAGACTTGTGGTGACCTGTGAAGGACTCTCTAGCCCGAATGAAAAAAATTCAGATGGCGGTTAGCGAAATCCTGGAGAAGACAGCTTCCAGTCCGGTTGTATGTTTGACCTACGGGACAGCCGACGGAAAAAGGATTAACTGTAGAACTACTGAATCGCAGACCACGCCTCAAATCGCGGTACCCATAAGTCTTTCAAAGGGCATAACCCAGACAACGCCATCCATAGGAGTCTGGTCAAATCGGGTAAAAGCCAAGAAGTCGGATACCCAAATAGCCGTACCCAAAGCCAAGCAAGGAGGAACTGGGCAAAAGGATAAACATCAACGACAAAGCCCAGAATCGAAGAACAATGCCAATAATATTCCGGTCCCAAAAGAAGCAAGCGGGGTACCTGTGGAGCATTCTGCAAATATTGCATTTAATCAATGGCAAGTGGTCAAGGCACGAATGAAGCCGGTACCCAAGCAAAATAAAAGAACAGATGCCGTCATGGTTAAATGTAAAGACACTAAAACGTATGTGGAGGTGCTACGAACAGTGACCTCAGATGCCAGTCTCCAAGCTTACAAGGAGTGCGTAAGTGGAATCAGGAAAACTGCAGCGGGCGAACTTGTCATACGAATGACCAAGGCAGCAGACGAAGCTACCGCTCGGCTACAGATGGCCGTGCAACAAGTGCTGGGAGACCGAGCCGAAGTCAAATCGATCTCGGACAAGGCAGTGCTTGAAATAAGAGACATTTCGGCGGACTCAACCAGCGAGGAAGTACTAGAAGCCATCTCCAACCAGGTAGGCTCTAAGCTAGGCTCAGAAGCCAATGTGAGGCTAGGTCCATCATTTAGTGGCACACAAGTTGCCACTATGGTACTCACAAAGGATACCGCAGAGGCTTTGCTAAAGCTAGGCAAGGTACGCATTGGTTGCGCTATCTGCAGACTAAGGCAAAAGACGGATCGCGGCGATGCTATAAATGTCTAGGACTCGGCCACATTGCAGCGCGCTGTAGAAGCAAATACGATGCTAGTAAACAATGCTTCAACTGCGGAGATCAAGCCCACACAGCAAAAAATTGTAAAGGAAACCCGGCATGTATCCTTTGCACCAGGCACGGGGAACCGGAAACCGGGCACCATTCGCTGAGCAGGGCCTGTCCACACTACCAGAGGGCTGTTAAAATGGGTCAAAATTAGGTTTCTCCAACTAAACCTAAACCACTGTCGAACGGCACAGGATCTTTTCTCACAGTGAACCGTATCGCAGTAAGCAGGATGCAGTATGGCAGCAGAGCCTGGATGGCGGTGCCGCTATCTGGAGCTGCGGTAGCCCACCAACCCAACTCACTGATAGACTGGCAAAACTGGATTCACCCGCGCAAAGTGTGGCAACATCACTGTTTATAGTTGCTACATTGCGCCCAGAGTGCCCCTCAATGAGTATGAAGCAATACTCGACGTAATCGCGGACGACTGCAGAGACCGCACTCCCGTTATCATAGCCGGCGACTTCAATGCTTGGGCCACAGAATGGGGTAGTAAGAAAACGAATCCGAGGGGATCACTACTAATGGAAGTCTTCGCCCGCCTAAACATCTGCCTGCTCAATGACGGCTTAACTCCCACCTACACTCATAGTGATCACATAGCGATTCTCACTACCGTATCCCAGGAAGCAAGGCGTCCAATACAGCGTATTCACAGTCGTCCAGGTTACAAAGTGCACACTCTGGATAGAAGGAAGTTGCTGGACTCTCTTGGCGGACTACAAGCTGACGGGGATGCCAACTCAGCTGCTAACTCCCTCCATGCAGCAATTAAAATGGCCTGTGACCAAGCTATGGCCAAGTCTCACAGCGGTGGCAGATCCCACAGACCAGTCCCTTGGTGGAATGAAGAGATCGCCAAAGCTAGAGCGGACTGTTGCGCGTCGAGACGCAAGTGCCAGAGGAAAAGGGGTACTGATGAATTCCAAGCAGAAATAACTGCCTTTCGCAGAAGGCGAAAGATTCTCAAGCAGGCCATAAAGCGCAGCAAGTTACGGTGCTTCCAGGAGTTGTGCGAGGCTGCAGATGCACAGCCATTCGGAGGAGCATACAAGTTGGTCATGGGGAAACTTGCCAGGCAGCCAGTACCCTCAAACGCGTTTCAACTGGACAGTATAGTGCGTGCCCTATTCCCTCAGCAACTGCCCCTAAGTCCTCCATCTCTCCATGAGCTAGCGATTCATGACGGTGACATAATCTTTACAAGCTTGGAGGAGGTCTTAGAGTTAGCCGCACAGATTAAGCCTGATAAGGCGCCAGGCTCAGATGGTATACCCAACACAGCCCTGAAAATAGCAATAGCAGCTCACCCCCAAGTATTCGTCGACTGCTTCAACAAATGCCTACGTGAGAGGACCATACCCCAGAGATGGAAGACACAAAGGCTGGTACTAATCCCAAAACCAGGGAAAAATGGGGATGACCCATCGTCGTATCGACCTATTTGCCTCCTGGACACCGTGGGGAAATTATTAGAAAAAATCATCGGCAGCAGACTGGAGTATGAGTTGGAGACAAGAGAGGGACTCTCCAATCTACAATTTGGCTTCCGGAAGAAAAGAAGGACTACCGATGCTATCAATGAGGTAGTTAAAATAGCCTCCGAAGCCATCCAAGGCATAAGATGGGCTGGTGGTGCTAAAATATACTGCCTGGTCTGTACCCTAGATATCAAGAATGCGTTTAACTCCGCAAACTGGCAGAGAATTATCGACGCACTGGTCAACCTGGAGGTGCCCGCATACCTCACAGACACTATTAGGAGCTATTTTGCGGATAGACGGTTGGTAAACGACACCGCAAGCGGAGAGAAGGAGTACCTAATAACCGGACGGGTTTCTCAAGCCTCGGTTCTAGGCCCGATTCTCTGGAATGCTATGTACAATGGCATCCTGGAACTAGACCTACCGGAGAACTGCACAATTATTGGATTTGCGGATGACGTTGCACTGGTATGTGTGGCCAAACATATACACCAGGCCACTGAGATCTGCAACATAGCAATTGAAGCAGTGATCAATTGGCTTTCATCAATGGGCCTGACCTTAGCCGAGCACAAAACCGAGGCTGTCCTGATTAGCAGCCGGAAGAGGGTTGAATCCGCCACTATAAGGGTCGGAGATACAAATATTCACACCCAGCCAGCAATACCTGGGGATAATGCTGGACGGCAGACTCTCATTTAAAGCGCATTTGGAGTTCACATGCAATAAGGCAGCCAAAGCCGCTACAGCCATAAGTCGCATAATGGCCAACACGGGAGGACCAAAGCAAAGAAGCAGACGAATAATAGCATCCACTGTGGTTTCAATCATGCTGTATGGTTCGGAGATATGGGCGCCGGCCATGAAGGTACCATCCTATAGTAGAGGATGTAGAGGCACATACCGGAGATGCGCCCTCAGGGTAGCGTGCTGCTTTCGCACAGTCTCAGAGGATGCTGCGCTGGTCATCGCAGGCATGATTCCGCTGGATCTGTTGGCAGAAGAGAGACTTCCCGGAAGAGGAACTATAGCTCAGAATCGAGAAAGCACCCTAGCCCAGTGGCAGACGAGATGGAGCCAATCCGGTAACGGCAGATGGACAAGAAGACTTATTCCCAACTTAAGGACCTGGATGACAAGAAGACATGGGCAGACCAACTTCTACCTGACGCAGATTTTATCGGGTCATGGCTGCTTCAAATCATATCTTTCTTTTGCGACTCCTGCGAGAGCGGCGTCATTGAGGACGCTGAGCATGCTTTCTTCGTCTGTCCCTTATTCAATAGACAGAGAGGAGAGCTAAAACGGATTTTGGATGTGGACAATCTGACAGCGGATACCCTGGTGGACCTCATGCTCCACAGTGAGGCGAACTGGCAGGCGACGAGCAACATGGCATCTGAGATCATGAAGGAACTACGGCGTAAGGACAACCTCCGGACGGGCCGACCTTGAGAACGAGTTCTTTGCATTTGCCTCGTGATGTAATACCTACAATGTGGTCCCGCGGGTGCAGATCGTCTCCTCATCACCCACTCCCCTAATTTTGTATTTTGTAAATTAATATTTCACTCCCTTCATCTTTTGTATTTTACACCTAGCCTAAGCTCTATCAATAAAAAAAAAGGGAACACATTATTCATAAAAAGCGAAGCAAACACAAATTGCGAAATTAAGCCATGCGTTTGTGAAATTCAGTCAGTTTTGTGCGCGGCCCAGATACGAGCAGAACTCACTACTTACGCACCAAATATTCCAATTACTTGGCAGCATAAGAAGCTCAGAACCGTAATCTTGTGGAGATAATTAAATCTATGCAGAAACCAAGGGCACCAGCAGCAGAAACTAAAGCTTCACACGTCGCCTTACTCAAGTTTAATCTCGATTGCGTGGAAGCCGACGGTTCAGCCTGGTGTACAACAGTAGATGTTGTTGAGTCGT